>NRSZ01000216.1:0-16352 GCA_002901185.1 Tolypocladium capitatum
AAAGGGGGGCGGCCCGAGGGGGGGGGTTGTTTTTTACTCCTTCTTCTTCTTCCCCTTGCCCAT
Source organism: Tolypocladium capitatum (assembly GCA_002901185.1). NCBI lineage: Eukaryota > Fungi > Ascomycota > Sordariomycetes > Hypocreales > Ophiocordycipitaceae > Tolypocladium > Tolypocladium capitatum. The sequence goes on from NRSZ01000216.1 coordinate 64, forward strand.
GCTCTTCTTGGGCACGCGCGCGAGCCAGTAGATGAAGAGCGCGGCGCCAATGTTGAAGAAGATGTAGACCAGCACGATGCCGAAGCTGCGCCAGCGTTGGTCGTAGTAACTGCCGACGCCGGCGAGGAACTTGTCGGTGTCGGCGATGGGGCAGAACGCGCAGTCCGTGGTGGCGTGCGCGTTGGTCATGAGGCCGCCGAAGACGTCGATGTACGAGGACATGTACTCGCCGCACGTCTGGTTGGAAGGGGGTTCCATGTGCAGGAGCTCGTTGTCGGCGCAGACGACGTTGGTGCCGGAGACGGCGACTGATAGCATGCCGTTGACGAGGTACGTGAGCGGCGATACGCGATCTGTATTTGCGGTGCGATTAGCGAGGCTGCTCCGGTGCGCATGCACGTGTGCGTGCAGGCTTCAGCAGACGGCAGCAAACTTACACATGAAGATCCAGAAGCGCGGGAGGGCGTCGGGCTGGATGAGGACGCCGCAGAACATGAGGCTCATGGTGAACAACAAGTTGGCAAGATTGCCACCCCCCTCGGCCGTCTCGACGCCGGCGATGACGAACGCCGAAAAGGTACCCGTGAAGATCATGAAGATGAACAGGAAGAGGAACATGAGGGCGCCGCGCTCGGTGACGGCGTCGGTTGGTATGGCGTTGCGGTAGAGGCCGAGGGGGTAGTACCAGCCAAAGTACATGATGACGGACATCAGGCCGTTCCACGGCAGCTCGACGATGATCTGCGACAGCATGAACACCTTCCACGAGTAGACCTTGGAGGGCCGCTCGCGCGCCTCGAACAGCGAACGCTGGATGACAAACTGCGGCATGGACTGTTGGACGATCTGGATGAAGATGGTCAGGAGCTGGAAGATGGAGAACATCTGGCTCTGGAGACCCTGGATGCTGTTGGGCGTCCGGAAGAAGATGAAGCCGACGAAGAGAGGGACCAATGTGCAGAGCGCCATCTTGGCGTAAATGTAGACGGGTGTTCGCCAGTACTGCTGGAAGACGCGGAAGAGGTTCTCCTTGAGCTGGAGCATGAAGGGCGCGGCAAACTCGTGGTAGCTGCCGGGGTCCTCGGCGATGGGGTTGGACGTGACGCCCCGCTTCTCGCGCTTGATGGTCTCGAGCTCGGCCTGCACATCACGGTACTCTTGGCTGTTGCGCCAGGTGTCGAACCAGTCGACGTCCGTGGACGACCCGGGGGCGGCTCCGATCACCTCCAACATCCACTCGGCGGGGTTGGCCGCGTCGGGGCAAGGATGCCCACCGTTGCGCTCAAAGTAGCTGGTCATGGTCTTGGAGTTTTCGCCAATCTCGCCGTAGTAGACGGTCTTGCCGCCCTTGGCCAGGAAGAGGAGCCGGTCGAAGCGCTGGAAGAGCATGGCAGAGGGCTGGTGGATGGTGCAGAGCACGGCCTGGCCAGCCTTGGTCAGCTTCTCGAGGAGATCCAGGATGGCCCACGAGGTTTGCGAGTCGAGACCAGAGGTGGGCTCGTCGACGAAGAGCAGCAGCGGGGGCTTGGCGGCCAGCTCGACGCCGATGGTGAGACGCTTGCGCTGTTCGACGTTGAGGCCCTCGCCGGGAACCCCGACGACGGCATCGGCGTACTCTTCCATCTCGAGCAGCTTGATGACCTCGTCGACGTAGGCGAGCTTCTCCTCCCTGGGGACGTGGGCGGGCTGGCGGAGGATGGCGCTGAAGTTGAGGGCCTCCCGGACGGTCGTGGTCTGCAGGTGAAGATCCTGCTGCTGCACGTAGCCGGTCTTGCGCTGGAAGGACATGTCACGGGGCATGCCGTCGACGAGCATCTCGCCGGTGATGACGCCCATCGAGGTGCGGTCGGCCAAGCAATCCAGCAGAGTCGTCTTGCCAGCACCGGAGACGCCCATCAGCGCGGTCAAGGTGCCGGGCTTGACCCATCCATCGACGTGGTCCAGGATGCGTCTCGTCTCGCCCTTGATCTTGACGTCGTAGCAAACGTCGTGCCACTGGAACACCGAGGTCTGCTGCTGGAGCATGCCGCCCTCCTTGCCGCGGCTCCTGTCGGTGCTGAGGATGGGTCCGATGTTGGCCATGGCGGCCTCCGGGTCGCGCTGCTTCTTCTCGGCGTGCCTGGCGGCCGCGGGCTTGTGGCCACGGCGGTAGACCAGGACCTCACCCCTGGACTTTGCCTCGGAGACGAGCTCGGCGCCGACGATGTAGGAGAAGAGGAGGGCGAGGGTGAAGGCAATGACGATGCCCAAGTTGCGCCAGCGGTGGTCCCACTCGTAGCCGAACTGAGACCGGACGTAGACGTCGCCGTTGACGAACTTGTCACCCGGGACAGCACCGACAGCGGCACACACCTGGTTCACGGCGGCAACGTTGGCGTACTTGGCGAGCGTGGTGGCAACGCTCGGCGAAGGCGCATCGGACGTGGGCACGTACTGGGTGCATCGGAACTCGCGGTCGTGGAACTCGTTGACCATGATGGCCTCGAAAGAGTAGCCCAAGGGGTTGAGGTAGCTCAGCCACCGGCACCAGCCAAGCATGTAGCGACTGGGCAAGATGAAGCCGGTGAAGATGACGAGGTCGAGGATGAGGATGGCAGCGGGGACCAAGGCCTGGAACAAGGTGCGGGAGGCCGACCCGATGGTCCGGAAGATCATGGACATGACCATGACGGTGGCGAAGGTAATGAGAACGAAGAAGAAGAAGGCGCCGGGTTCCCTGCGGAGGTTGGTCATGAAGTAGACGGTCAGGTTGAAGACGATGCAGTTTGCGATCTTGTACGGCAGGTCGCAGAGCATGGACGACACGGCTTCGGCGGACGGGTGGTAGAGGGCGTATCGACTGTGCTTTTCTACGATGGGACGTTGCGCGTACAGGGTCAGAATCTGCATGGGTCGGTCAGCGAACATTCAGTCGGACAAGTCGTCGTGGTCGAGGGAGGTGGTACCTCGAGGGAGGAAGCAAAGGCGTTCATCAGACACGCAAAGAACAGCAGCGCGCCGCGCTGGAAGAAGCTCGACGACGTGTCCTCCAAATTGTAGAAGCAACTGCCGATGATCAAGGCCATGATAAAGTTGCCGATCAGAGCACCGAGGGAGATGCTGGGGTCGCCGATCAAGCGCCTCCAGCCACGCCAGAGGCACAGGCGGACCTGCTGGGCGTAGGACAGGGTGTAGGGGGACCTCCTGCGCTGGCCCTTGGCCTGCTGGGCCTGCCTGGAGGCGCGGAAGGCCTCGGCGTCGGGGCCATTGATGGGATGGGCCGTGTTGTAGTCCTCGATCTCGGCCTGCAGGGCCTTGCGCTCGGCGCTGCTCTTCCAGGCGACGGCGAACTCGTCGGGGGTCCGCGGCACCTTGCCCTCGAAGCCGGGGCGGACGACGCGCTCCAGGGGCGACGTCATGGACGTCAGGAAGTCGGGGGTGGTCTGCCGCGCGGGGCAGTCGAAGCCGAGGTTGACGAAGTACTGCTTGGCAGCATCGGCGCGGCCAAAGAAGATCTGGCGGCCCTCGTAGAGGACGACGGCCTTGTCGAAGAGGTCGTAGGCGCTCTGGGGCGCCTGGTAGATGGAGACGCAGGCGGTACTGTCGAACAGCTCCGTCTGCAGGCGCAGCGTCCTGCAGAACTCGACGGCGTTGGCCGAGTCGAGGCCGCGGGTCGAGTTGTCCCAGCACTGCAGGGGGGCGCCGGAGAGGGCGGCCTCGGAGATGGTGACACGCTTGCGCTCGCCACCAGAGACGCCGCGGACGAACTCGTTGCCGACGCGGGTGTTGACGGTGTGAGAGATGCCAAACATGGCCATGACGACATCGCGCAGGTGGGCGGCGAACTTCTCCCCGTCTAGGCCTAGGGGCAGAGTGCGCGGCTGGCGGGCCATGGCGGCGAAGGTGAGGGTATCGCCGACGGTCAATTGGGGGAAGTGGACGTCCACCTCGGCCGTGTAAATGGCCTCGCCGCGATGCTGCGAGTGCATCTCCTTGGCGGTTATACCTAAGAGGAGCTGTTCAGCCAATGATCCAAGTGCGCGTGCGAGGGCATGCCGTTCCACCACGTGGCTTGCAGGGCAAGCCCATGCAAGACGGCATCTTCCGCCGCCGGTGTTCCACCAGGCCGCGGCGCCGCCGCCCAGGCATGTTTATCTGGGGGTGTCGCAGATGTGGCATCCGGGGCACGGCACGTCCCGTCGGATGGCAACAAAGCCAATCCGGACTCGAGGGGGTGTCGGCTTACCCTGGTAATTAAAGTACGAGCCGTCGTCGACGTAGAGGCCGTTCATCTCGCCGGCGATGGTCTTGAGAAAGGTGGAGCAGCCGGATCCGGGGGGGCCCAGGACCACGAGCATCTCGCCCTTTTGCACGAGGCCGTCAAAGTCTCGCAGGATGTCGATGCGCTGGCGACTTGACGAGCCGGTAAGCGTGCGCACGAGGCCGGCGGCGGACAGCCAGACGTTGGCCACGTTCTTCTGGTAGTCGGTCGGGGCGCCGTAGCCGTGGACGTTGAGGTCCTGGAAGCAGACGCCGGCAGAGCGGAAGGTGGCGCCGTCGTGCGACACGAGCTCGACGATGGCCTTGGCCCATTCGCGGCCGCTGAAGTTGGGCGAGCTGGGGTTCAGCAGCGAGTCGGGGCCGGCCAAGAAGGGGTTCTGGCCGGGAGAGGCGGCCGAGGTGCGCGAGTAGGAGCGCGCGAGGGCCTGGACAACCGACGAGCGGTGCGCCATGTCGGTCTCGGTCACGGCCGAGGAGTCGTCCTTGGCTCCGTCGTCGTCGTTGCCGGCCTCGGTCAGCGACGTGGCCGGGGCGGAGACGTGGACGACATGCTGGTCGCGCGCGCCGTGGCGGGTGGTGATGGGCACGCCCGTCGTGGCGGCGGTGCCGTCGTAGTTGGTGTTGATGCCGTACATGGCAGGCGCCGGCTCACACGGGGCGAGCAGCGGCTGTCGCGAGCAACGCGTTGGCCAGGGTCGGATCTGTCCGTCTGCTGCGCGCCCGCAACGGAGGGTGCAGGACGCAGGGGGAGCGTGCTCGGCAGCGTCGCGGCTCGGGACCCAGTGCTGGCTAGCTGGATGGGGAAACCGGGCGATGCGGTCGACGGAAGCGGGCGGCGAGGGCGGCGGGCGGCGAGGGCGACGGGCGCACGAGGACTGTTAAAAGAAGGGCCACGATGCAGGACGGCGGCAGAGGGACAGAAGGCGAGGGAAGGCTCCGGGGGCCCGAGGGAAGTCCCGGGGACCCGGGGCGCAGGCAGCGGGCAGACGGACGGCCCGTCGTCAGGCAGTCGGTCATCTCCCGTCGCGTCGCATCGTTGCGACGGCAATTTTAGGCGGGCGGTGCAGCGCTGGCTCCCGGCGCAGGCTCTGTGGCGCTGGCTGGAGCGCTGCTGCAGCGCTGGCTGGGGCGCTGGCCGGGGCGTGTCTGGGGCGCTGGCCCGCCGCGCCTGCTCGGCCGGACGCCCGGCGGGTCACGAAAACTGCGCAGCAAATCGTCTGCAGCGCTCCGCCACGGCCCTGTCTCCACGTGCATCACCATGGAAGCTCGCACGCGTGCTGGGCTGCGCTGCTGTCTCACGGCCTCGCTCCCGTCTCGCGGCCTGCCACCGCCACCGCCAGCCCTCGCGATCCGTCGCATCCGCACCCACGAGGCGCCGCCTTTATCAGATGCACCGCGGCTTCGTCGTCGCCGACGGACGCCACGCGGGGCATGTGCTCGGCGCGAGGCTCGATTGCGCGGGACCATCTGGCCCGTCTCGGGGTCCTGGAGCAACCCGACCCGACAGGCCGCCCCCGCCACCCGCGCCCGCTCGCTGGGCCTGAAAGGCCGCATCCTTTGATTTGTCCTTCAGGACGGATACGGCTCTATCCGGGACAGGTCCGCCGAAAACCCTTGTTGTGCGCATGCAGTCAGATTCTTTGCGGATTCGTGAACCCGCTCCGCTCTCCCTTCGGATTCGTGAACCCGCTCCGCTCTCCCTTCGGATCCGTGCCTCAGCACCGCTGTCCGCCCCATCCGGCGCCTGCAAGCCGCACTCGTCGGCATCCTCGTTTCCGACCTGCCTCGTCATGCCCCTATTTGCGCCCGAGCCGCCGTGGGTAAGCTTACCGTGCCACGACATACGCCCGGCATGGTGCGTGCACAGCCAACACGATGCCCTACCTCTCCCAACTGTCTCGGCCGGGCACGCCATCTGTCGCAGCATCGGATTGGCAAGGCGTCCATGCAAGCCTATGCTCTGGGGTTCAAGGCATCCATCTGCGGTACATCCCTCTACCGTATCTGTCGTCGGCTCTAGTCTTACAAAAAGTTGATGCCCACTCCCAACTGCAGTCCCTTTGTTCCAACCTCGCCCCTCCTCAGCACCAGCGGCAAGCCAAAGTTCAGCTCGAACCTCGCCACCGGATGCGCATAGACGAGGCCCACGCCCGCGGCCATGCTGGGCGCACCGTGTACGACGTCTCCGAGGGCGCTCGACATGCCGTCCCGCACCGCCTTTGCCGTCGAGCCTTGCAAGTCCGTCTCCTTTGCCTTGCCCTTGTTCTTCAGCGCCACCAGACGACCGCCGTTGGCGAAGAGCTGAAGCCGTAGTCCGGAGTCTGGTCCCTTGTATGGCAGCGGGAGCAGCAGGTTCACGCTCCCTGCCGCGAATACGTCTCCGCCTACCGAGTCCTGCCCGTCGTGTGGTCCCAGCCCGCCGAGCTTGAAGCCGCGGACGTCCGTGGGCCCCCCGAGCAGGAAACGATCATTGAGCCGGCTCGGGAGGGCGTTCCCACCCAGCTTGTACCCGAGCGGCAGTGGCCAGAGCATACCCATTCTCAGGCTGCCACCAATCGAAATGCCCGTCCTCTCTCGTATCCCTGGCAGAGGAATGGGGACCGCACCGCTCATCTCGAGCTCACCCTTGGAGAAGGCAACATCGCCGCCCAATGGGCCGACTCCTGCCACTTCCACCATGGACCGCAGCATGTATCCGTCTTGTGGTAGCTGGGGATTGTCCCTTCTTTCCCTGTAAAAGGTGTGCTTGATGGCACTCTTGATCGAATCGCCAGCGTCTTGCCGCACGGCTGGGCTGGCGCTCTCCGACATGCCCGTTATTTGACGCCATGCCCCTGAATATTCAACTGCATGCGTGTCCCTTTGGGCGTTGAGCCACGAGAACCGTAGAGAAGCGCCCTTGACGACCTCCTCGTGCGATGCCCATGGCTTCTCTGCCGCAGACGCCAGGCCCTCGAGCGAGATTCTCATGTCGGCATCGCTCATCACCGGCGCGCTCAAGTTGGCGCTATATGCCGACCTCGTGCGCGTGCCCGCCTTGGCGTTCAACCTCAGCATTTCCGCGCCGCCAAACATGTTCCGCCACAGGAGAGTGCCGTATGCCGACCCCTCGCCGTTTCCAACGTCTGTGCCGGTTTGGAGCTTGAAACGGGGCAGTTCGCGGAGACCAAAGGAGACGTTGACATCGCTCGGGCTTGTGGAGGCGTCGACTTGGCTGGACTGAGAAAGAAAGACCTCGGGAGGCTGTCGCAGTATTTCTGCGCATGTTAGCGGCTGCATCCTCCGGCCGTGCTCCGTCGCAAACGTACGCAATCCAGAGAGCTTCGCGCTCGCCACCTGCAGCTTCGACATGACTTCGCCAACCGTCCATGGTGGGTTCGGGCTGTCGCCGAGCAAGGGGCTGAATATCGGGTCGAGGAATCCTCGTCGGATGTTCTTGGCGCCGGTGACGGAGATCTCGTTGACCGTCATGGGCATGGACATCTGGTCGGCCATCTGGGGTAGAGAGAGTCAGCGAGTGGTCCTCGCGAGAGAGAGGATGCCGCCGCACCATCTGCGCTACCCTGCGCTCCTTTGCCTCGTGCTCCACGCTCTGCAACTCCGGCGTCGACCTGGCGGCGTCGAGCACATCCTGGCCGTCAGAGTGCAGCTTGTCGAATCCTCCCGACCGCTGCGACTGTGAGCCGTGTGCTGCGCTCGAGCTGTCAATCGGGTCGGTCCTTACCTGTGCCCCGGGGGAGCTCTTGTTGGTCGCCATGCTGCAGTGCTCGAACCACAGCTCCCGATCAATGAAAGCCAGAGTCTGGTTGTTTGTTCGACAGGCAAGCAGGCAAGCTGGTGGTCCCGATGGGACAGGGGTGGAGGGTGTGGCGCGCGAGTGGCTGGGGCGAGGCGCAGCCACACGCCTCTCGCATGGATCCAACCGGCCATCTCCGTATCCGCTCTCCTCGACGGCGACAACTCGTGACGACTGTGTCCCCAAATCATCCATGCTTCTTTGGCCATCCCCTCACGTATCAGACTCAACACCGCATCCGGCCACTTGTCTTTCGTTCATGTTTATTCAGCGTCGTCCCAGCGTTGTCAAGCCTCCCGTCCTTGGTATTATTTACTCTACCCAGCAAGGCGCGTCGGCGTGACAACCTCGCCCGATTAGCCCCCTGTGCTGCTCTCCCTGCCCATCCACCGCCGCCGCCCCTCTGTCGACGTCGCAGCCATGGCCACCAAGGCGGCACAGAAACGGGCATGTTCCTCCTCCCATGGTAGGCCGTGACGGGATATGCTGACCGTTGCGCCAGTTGACCCGCGAATACAAGACCATCTCCGAGAACCCGCCACCATACATCACCGCCCATCCATCCGAGTCCAACATCCTAGAGTACGCGGCCTTCCACGTGGCCAGGGCGTTGTTTTCCGCTGACGCAGCTGCTGCAGATGGCACTACATCATCACCGGTCCAGAAGATACACCCTACCATGGGGGCCAGTATTGGGGCACCCTGATGTTCCCTCCCAACTACCCCTTTGCGCCGCCAGCCATCCGCATGCACACCCCATCGGGGCGCTTCCAGCCGTCGACGCGGTTGTGCCTCTCCATCTCCGATTTCCACCCAAAGTCCTTCAACCCGGCGTGGGAAGTCTCAACCATCCTCATCGGTCTGCTATCGTTCATGACCAGCGACGAGATGACGACGGGGTCGGTTTCGACGACCTCGGCCGAGAGAAAATACATGGCCTCACGGTCACGGTGGTGGAACTCAACCGGCGGCGGCTCGCAGGCCAAGGCCAACCCCGCGCAGAAGGGCAACGTCAAGGCGGGCGACGGGGGTGCCAAGTTCCGGGCGGAGTGGCCCGAAGTGGACGCGGAGAACGGGGAGTTGATGAAGAAGAACAAGATTGACCCGGCGACGGGCAACCGGCTGGATGGGGAGAACGGCTCATCATGCGGGCCCCAGCTGGGCATTGCCGGCTCGAGCGGTAACCAAGCGCAAGCCGTCGTCGACGTCGTCGTTCAGCAGCGAGACGCCGGACGGGGCTGGATATACCGGAACAAGCTCGTTGTCGCAGGTGCCGTCATGTTTATATATGTGCTGATCGCGAGACTGGTCCATGGAGACGGGCTGGCATGAGGGAGGGCTACGGAAGGGATCTTGGGCGGGATGCGACGCATTTAGCGCGGTTGAGTGTCTGCAGTTAGTGCAAGCATGGGAGGCATCGGCGCAATCCACGAGCAGCCTCACGTCTGACCTGAAACGTTGACGGTGCCCAACGAAGCGTTGTGTGTGGTGCTCGTGCCTGCGGTGTATCGCTGTGGTATCCAAAGAGGCCCAGGGCTATTTCCGGGGTTCTCGCACCATCGCATCCGCAGGCCAGTTTGAGTTTCCGAATGGCCCACCTCAGCTGCCCAGGGTGGGTTAGGCAGCCTGGCCGTTGTTGATACCCTAATCTAAACGGGCGGATGTCGTTACAAAGCAAGCTTGGAATTTAGACTGCTCTGGATACGCCGCCCTGGCTTGGAGAACCGCTTCACGGCCTGCAAGACAGTATGATATCTAGCACCCTACACCCAAAGCGCGATAATCCGTGAGACGCATCCATCCAGGGCGGGCGAGAGTAATAAGTACAGGGTAGGCAAGGCGACGGTGCCGGACGAGCTCCGAGGCCCTGGCCCGAGAATCAGCCGGCCGAGATCTGCACGCTTCAGCGCGGTAGACTGCAAACGGGAATTGGGGGAGGGGTGGAAAATTGTGACGCAGGCGCCGGATTTTGTCATCAACTCGGCGGGCACACGATCGAGGGCTTTCCACCCATCCAAGACCCCTCCTCTCGCAGCTTCGAGCCTGCGGCACTCCAGGCCACCCGAGGACTCTCCCCCCCCGCGACGTGACGTCTTGTGCGAGCTGCGGCGATCCCTGCAGCCTCCCATGACGGGCCCGATGCGCTTTGGCCGAGGATTCCAGAGTCCCTTCTTCGTCCAGGTCTGCGCTGCAGTGGGCCTTGAAAATCGAAGCCTCTAGCTAGAGCTCTCCTGCCTGCACCGCCCTGCTCCCATCCCCAACGGCCTCACCGACCTCCAGGTCCTCGCCTCGACCCGCGCACCGCAGCGCACCGCGACCGACTCTTGTCCGAAGCAACACGGGGCGAAGCGGAGCAGAGCCCCCTGACTTTGCCTGCACCATGGCGCCGCCCAACGGCTCGGCCAAGGCTCGTAAAGCTGGGCCCGGCAAGCAGCCGCTCAAACCCATCGTGCCCGCGCTGCCTCTGCCCTACGTCAAGCGCCAGGCGGCTGCAGCGGCTGCAACTTCGACTCGCCGGCCGCCTCCCGAGCCCACGACCGACGACCACGACGCGGACGGCATTGCGCAGGAACAGGCCAAGGAAGCCGTCCATCAGTCCCCGGTTCCAGGCACGGAACAACAGGCCGAGTCACAGCTGGGCGACGGGAAACAGCCCGCCGACTCCACCAGCGCGGATGGACAAACAAACCCTCATGGGCCGACGGGTAGGCTTCCCCCATTGGCGTTGGCCGCGCCCGTGATGAATTGCCCACTGACGGTCCCTGATATCCTAGCAACTCCCGCCTCCCGCAAGTCTGACCTAGTCGAGGAAGCCGCTGTTTTGAAGGCCAGTGACGTCTCGGCCGAGGTGCGGGCGCCTGAGCATCCGATCCAGCGACGCAGTCCTGATGGCCCTTCCGAGACATCTGTCGCCCTCGACCACACCGCTACCAAGACCGAGCCGCCGCAACAGAAGCCTGGTGAGTTTCATTGTCTTGATGGAGCCTGTCAGGCGCTGACCTCAGACGTAGTCGAGCAACGCCCCGCCAAGGTGGTCAAGTCTCGCCCACCGCCAGGCATCTCGCCGACACGCTACCAGATGCCTCCTCCTTTCCAGCCCGCCAACCGACCTCTGGGCATGATGGGCAACGGAGATGTGCCCCGCGGCCCGCGACCGCATCCACAGAACGGACCGCACCACATTCACCAGGCACACCTGAGCAATGGGAGCATCCATTTCGGCACCTTCCACGGCTCCCAGAGTTCGTCTCCTGCGCCGCCGCACTCTGGAGGCATCGCGCCACCGCCCGGGATGACGGGCCCTGATGGCCGCCCGGCTTACATGGGCCATGCCGGCAATGGTTTCCCGCCAATGATGCCGTATGGCACGGACATGATGCACGCGGTCAATTTCGACGGCTACGGTCATCCAGCGATGGGCTATGGTCCCATGGAATCATACCCTCCCTATGGTAACAACTTCGGGCCGTCGACTCCTCACAGCTTTCACGACTCGCAGTCGTCTGCTCATCCCGAGGACAATGGCATGTACAGTCAATACCCGGCCGGAGCCCTCCGTAACGGAGGTGGCGTCCCTGGCGACGACGTGCACGCGCAGAATCCGCAGGGACGAATGTTTGGCCCGCCTGAATATCCCAGGCCCATGATGCCCAATCCAGGACCTCCGCCCATGATGCCCCGCGGCGACCCCGGCGACGGCGTCGTCGGGTACCTGCAGCAGCAGTTCGCCTCGCCAGAGCTGGCAGACTGCACACTGGAGCTCCGATACTCGGACGACAGAGCGAGACCGGTCCGCATCCCCGGCCACCGCCTCATCTTCGCCCGCAGCCCCGAGCTTTCCGTCCTGCTTCAGAAGCAGACGTTCCAACCCTGCGTCCCCGACAGAGCTCTGCAGACCTTGCTCCTCGAAAGCGACAGCAAATGGGTGCGGTCCGACTCGTTCTACATGGCGGTCCAGCGCCTCTACGGCCTGCCACTGCTGCACGTGCCGCCGCACAATCGAGCAGACTCGGGCGACGTGACCGAGGCTGGGTCTGCCAAGGAGCAGTTCGAGTTCGCCCTGTCCTACGCCGCCGCCGGCCGCCTTCTCGACTGGGCCCCTGTTGTGCGACGAGGCTGCGAGGCGGCAACGCAGCTCCTGGGGTGGCAGACGCTGGAGAAGGGGTTGGAGTTTGCCCTGGACGGCTTCAGCGACAATGGCTCCCACAAGTCATACAAGTACGGCGACGGCTCGCGTGCCATCCTCAACGCGGTGGCCACGTACGTCGTCCACAACCTCCCACCCAGCTTCAACCTCGACATCTCGGCCGAAGTGCGCGAGCACTACGCTCGACTTCCGGCGCATCCTCCGCCGCCACCGACTCCGACGCCGGTAGCATCCAAGACGATCACCTCGCCCGCGATTGCGAGAGGATCGTCGGTGCAGCTTGGCAAGGGACGTCGCTCGCAACAGATTGCCAACATCCAGTTTGGCGACCTCTCTCTTTCCGAGGGCAAGAACGCGCCCGAGTCGGAGACGCCCAAGGCGACCCGACAAGCCCAGCCGGCGTCGCATGCCATCTTGTCTCGCGTCCTGCTCAACCTGCCCTTTACTCAGCTCAAGATGATCCTAGAATCATCTGGGTCCGGAAACGTCAACGGCTGGGCGAACACCGAGACACGCTACCGCGTCATCAAGCGCGCGGTAGAGGAGCGCGAGGCGCGCCGCCTCCGTGCCTTGGAAGCGGTCGTTGGCGGGCGAGTGCCAGGCTCCGAGGAGATCCGAACGGCTCTTCGCAGCCCCAACCCACGAGACGTGGGCCAGTGGAGTGCACTGGGGTGGCAGGAGGAGATGCTGCCCCATGGCAACGCCGACGGACCCTCGCTCGGCCGTAGATGGATCCCGTTGATGGAGCCGCAGAACGGATCGGCGGCCGAGTATCCATGACGGCGCCAGCAGGCGAGCTGCGACTTATATCGACGAGTTGGCGAGTGGGAATTGCACTTTGCATGACAGTACAAAAGCGCTTGGTCCGTGATGACAGTTGCTTACGGATCATGGTCCCCCCTCTTTTTCCGGACAAAAGCATGCGGCATGTTGCTGCTGGTTGATGAAGACGGGGATCTTTCAAAAATCCCTGCCTGTTGGCATGGGCGGCTCATGACGGAAAGACTTGAGAGCGACGATGACGGTCTCCTCTTGGCGCCACGGGTGGTGTGCCACGCTTGTTTCGTTGCTTGCGGCAAGCCAGCACCTCCCAGGCTGCGTTGACGATTTCGGGAGCGGGACGACTAGGATGGCTGCGCCTGGGGACGCGCAGGCGGTTGCACGGCGACCGAGGCCGTCTGAAGGATAGCCGGTATGACGTTTGGAGACGGAGGGCGTGGTGGGGGCGGAGAGGGAGGGTTCCGTGTGAGCAGCACGAAGAGGAATCAATGTGGCTGGAAGCCCCGGTGGTTTCAAACATAGCGGGAGGGAGCTCCAGGTACGTGGGCAGGGCGAAGATGGCTTAATGTACGGATGAGACCGGCAAGGCAGATGCGTATGCGTTTGCCTCGCGAGGGATCATTTGGATGGGCAACTGCGGGTTGAAGCGGCGCAAAGACTCGAGGTTCTACTTCGTACGACATCAGCATCTAGGCTCATGCACGTCAATGGACCAACATTTGCACGTCCGGGCACGACGGCTGATTCGGGCAAGACTGGGCGGGGAATCCCGGCGAGCCGGAGCCCCAGCCACTGGACCGACGGGACGTGCGCTGGCCAAGCCGAGGTCTTGATCATCACGCTGCCTCATCATCACGCTGCCTCATCATCACGCTGCTTCATCATCACGTTGGACTGTTGGGACTCCGCTGCCGTCCCTCTTGTCCATCCAAGCGCTTGCCGCCCGAGGCGACACAAGCCTCGGCCGCCGTCTCTGCCCCTGCCCGTCTGCGGCGCTGCGTCTGGGCTCCGAGGCCGAGGGACGGGGCCGACATCGCGACGCCGACATCACCAGCCAGCCAGCGACGCCCAAGGCTGCCATCGCCGCGCGAACCCGTCCATCCGGCGCACCTGCACCGTCGCGGCCTCGCACCCGCAATGGCGTCGCCGCCGGCGGCCGTCGCTGGTGGCAGCGGCAGCGGCGCGCCCAAGACCATGGACCCCGTGCTGCGCAACGCGCTGCGCTACACCGTCTCGGCGCGCGAGTACGCGGCGCTGCACAAGTACGTCCTCTCGCGGTCGCGCGCGCTGCGGCGCGGCGCGCCCAGCCCGGCCAGCGTCGACAAGGCGCTGCAGCCGCGCAAGGGCGGCGACGACCGCAACGCCACGGCGGTGCGCCATGCGCTGCGCGTCTTCGCCGCGGCGTGGGCCGGCATCAAGGGCTGGGAGGCCGTCGCGCGGCGCCTGGCGGGGGACGGGCGGTAAGTGAAGCATTCCCCGGCGGCGGCGACGGCGGCGGTGACGCAGCACGCTGACGGCGCCGCGTCGCAGCTCGGGCGGGAAGCAGCCGCCGTACAGGTCGCCCGCGCTGCGGCTCTCGCTCTCGCTCTCGACCATCCTGCTGCTCTACCGCTTCCTCTTCCGCTTCCTGTCGCGGCTGCGCGCGCACCTGCTGGACGCGCAGGCCGAGCCCTTCCGGCGGCGCAACCGGCGCACCGCCGCGGCGCTGACGTCGCCGTACGCGCCCGCCGTCGGCGCCTCGCTCGCCGGGCTCGCGCTCGGCGTCTGCCCGGCCCGCCAGCTGCGCGTGTCCGTCGCCATCTACATGCTGTTCCGCGCGCTCGAGTTCGGCTGGAACGTCTGCGAGGGCGAGGGCCGCGTCTGGGGCGCCCGGCACGGCAAGAGGCGCGAGCGCCCGTGGTGGTTCGGCAGCTGGATGCTGCAGCCCCTGGCCTTTGGCCAGCTGCTGCACGCCTGCGTCTTCGACCGGGACTGCTTCCCCGAGGTTGGTCCCCGAGCCGCGGCCGCGTGAGGCTTGCGCCGGCGCTGACCGTCTCACCAGGCCTTGGGCGGCTTCGTCGCCGACAACTCGCCGGCGTACCTGCACGCCCGGCCGCGGCAGTGGCCCGCCCGCCTCGAGTGGCCCGGCACGCGTCAGATCGTCGACAGCCTCGCCGAGATGGCCCGCCTGAACTGGCCGTGCGTCGCGCCCGTCCTCCTCTCCGTCCACCCACCGCCCCCTTTCCGCGTCTCCGGGAGACGGGCTGACGACTCTGCCACAGACCCTACGTCTCGCCGACCATGTTCCCCAACAAGACCGTCCTCCCGCCATCCCTCGGGGCCGTCTCCCCCCTGACCTCGCAGGCGCACCCGCTCATCGCCTCGCTCTCCTGCGCGACCCTCCACCCCTCGGACCCGTCCTGCCTGCGCACCTACCTCACCTTCTGGCTCGACTCGTTCCCGCCCCTCGCCCGCCTCTTCCTCGTCGCCTACTCGGCCCTCACCGTCCTCCCGCGCCTCCGCACGCTCCACGACTTCCCCGTCGCCACCCTCCGCCGCATCCTCGCCCGCACGCTGCGCACGTCCACCTTCGTCACCGGCGCCATGTCCACCGCCTGGGCCTCCACCTGCCTCCTCCAGGCCTGCCTGCCGCGCCACGTCCTCGCCGCCCAGCGCTTCTTCCTCGGCGGCTTCTTCGCCGGCCTGTGGGCCTGGGTCGAGCGCCGCCACGGCCGCGGCGTCTTCCTCTACACCGCCCGCGCCAGCGTCGACAGCCTGTGGAAGGTGGGCGTCAAGCGCCGCTGGTGGAGGGCCATGCGCGGCGGCGACGTCTGGGTCTTCGTCCTCGCCCTCATGGTCACCGGCGTCGTCTACGAGCGCGATGCCCGCGCCATCCGCGAGCGCGAGTGGCGCAAGAGCGTGAGCTGGGTCAGGGGCGAGGGCTGGCGGGACTGGGGCGCCGATGAGGAGAGTGACGACGACGACGGTGACGAGAACAAGGACAATGGCTCGTGAGACTTGGCGAACGGCCGGCCGAGCAAGGAGAGAGCATCGGGGACCTTGTCATGTTTATATGACGGGGAGTTTAATGGATTGAATGTGACACAACCTTCTTTTTTTTGTCATGTTGCCTTTGGTATTGCTCTGCCATCGCCAACGAGTACTACATGTCCTCGCCAGCCGTAGCATGCCAACACCGCAGCAGCAACCTGACAAACAGGCATCGCCCACGATGGGCGTATGAGACGACCGTTTCCCAACGCAAATTCGGCCAGGCCTCGGACGGTCGAATACCACCACCCCGCTGACCCGTTGAGCCACCCCCCC
>NRSZ01000978.1:9461-23668 GCA_002901185.1 Tolypocladium capitatum
GATATTCGGTAGCATGGGGACGGCGACAAATTTTCCCCGTGAATCTGACCTGGGGACGTGAGACTCGCTCGTCCTGGAGCTTCTGGTGATGATGCGGACGAATCTGTCGTCGACGCCACGGTGATGGCTGCATGCTCCCGAACCACAGGCGTCACAGGCGTCACAGACGTCTCGACAAGACGGATGGGTCACATCGCCTGCTTCTCGTAGTCCCGCATCCACGCCGCCGTCCCCCGCAGTCTACGGCCGGGTCCCCCGCAGCTGCTCATGACGCTCGGCGCGGGACTTGTGCATCGTGATGATGCTGTGATGCAGCACGGCAACGTCCCCAGCGCGTGGCTTGAGCAAGCCGATCCGTCCCGGCGCCCAGCCGCATGGAGCCACGGCGAGGCTACGCCGTAGGCTCGGACCATTGTCCGATACTCAACGACGGACCATCGCCATACCGTCTGCACATGGCCGCGTCAGGCTCTTGCAACCCAACCGCCCGACCGGCTGCTGACATAATGCAGCTTCTAAAGTCTGTCTCCGAAGTGACTCGTGATGGCGCTCCGACAACCTGTCCGTCTACGGTACGCGCGTCACCCTCACCCGCCGGCGCAATGGCGTGCTCCATGGAGCCCACCAACCTGGACGCCTTCAGCAGCATCATCTCGGGCAACCGCCGGCCCAAGGGCGAGATCACCATCGAGGCGCGCGCCGCCATCATCGCGGCCGTGCAGGCGGGCGACAAGAAGCGCCTCATCGCGGAGCGCTTCGGCATCTCGCCGGCCGCCATCAACCGCACGCTGCAGCGGTTCGAGAAGACGGGCCAGCTGGCTTCGAGGCCGCGCTCTGGCCGGCCGAGGACCAAGGTGAGGAGGCATGATCCCTCGAGGGCCAAGACGGGGCCGCGGCCCGTCGAGGGCCTGGGCTTCCGGCACGTCGGGGGGCCTCGGACGGGAGTCGATGCCGCGGCGCCGGGCCCCGTTGCGCAGTCGGCATCCTTCGTCGCCGACCCTGGCGAGGCGCGGCCGTCCACGCTGCTCGCCGACATGACCGCCACGCTGCACCCGACCACGTACGCCTTCGCCAGCTTCCGGGACCCCTCCAAGCTGCCGCCCATGCCCCAGATCCAGCTGTTCTTCCAGGAACCCGAGGGCATCACGATCGTGACGAGCCTGGGGTACGCGCAGACGCACGGCATCGAGTGCTTCTTCCCGTGCCGTATGATTTCGCTCAGCTTTACGTCGTGCGCCGAGGCGGCCGGCCACACGGCCGTGCTAGTGGCGAGGCTGGCGGCGAGGAACCTGGGCGTGAAGCCGGTGAGCGGGTTTTACCATGACCACCTGTTCGTGCCGGTTGGGAGGGAGGCTGAGGCCATGGAGGTCCTGGCGGCGGTGGCGGAGGAAAATAGGGGGAAGCTTGCTGCTGAACAGGCCACGAGGGCGCAGGCCGTGCAAGACCTGCAAGACCGGCCCGAGAAAGACAGGCCCGTCCCAGGTGAAGGTGGCGACGCCCAACGCCACAAAGACCTGCCCGAGGTAGACCTGCCCGGAGTAGACCTGCCAGAGGTAGAGCGGCCCGAGGCCGACCAGCAAGAGGCACGGGGGACTGGGGGAGAGGAGCCCGATGACTACGGCGACGGGTACGACTCCGAGGCACACCAGTGCTCCGAAGTAGACGACCCGTCGGACCAAGACTCACGAGAGGAAGACTCGGCCAAGGAATAGCCGGTTACTCTGTGAGGTCATCGTCCTGTGTGCCATGTCGAATTCCTGGGTTTTTGCCTTCAACTGCCCGTTTTCCCCATGGATGGCAGGTTGTTCACAGGGTATGGATTCGGCGCACGTATTGATTGATGCTAGGTTGGCAGGCTGCCCCCGTTTGGCAAGAGACGGGCTGGCTGTGCAAACGGCCATGAGAATTGCTTTCCCCTCGACGGTACGTTTCGACGGGAAAGAGTATTGAGCGAATATGGAGTTTGGGATTGTCAACGGCTAGGTGCCTGAGAAGTCTGCGGTAGCAGGCAATGCGTGCCGATACGGCTGTATAACGCTGAGCGTGCGATGCGCATTGGATGACATTGTATTACTTGACCTTGGTAACCTCCAACGAGAAAATATATGGCGCAAAGAGGAAGTTCAATAATACGGTTCAATACCACGCCGTGGACACTGCTCTGGAGGGCCAGATCATCTTGAGAGCTTCGGGATCAAGGCCTAGGTCACGAGTCTGCAACCGGCACCATTACGGGTGCCGACGACGATCTGGACGAGTTTGAGCTTTACGAGTGCTTCAAGATCGTGGCTGGGTCTGTGAAAGCCCACGTACAGCATCGCCACGTTATGCCGGCGTTGATGGAGGACTTCTTCGCGGTGGTGTCCGCCGACAACTGGACTTCAGCCGACGACAATCTCTCGACCGTTGTCCCTCTCGACCGCACAGCATACCATAATGGTCAATTAGGCTGGGGTATTGGCTAACGGTACGGCATCCTCGACGTGGAGGGGCTCAAACATGGGTAGCGATACACCTTCCAACTCTGTTCCGACGGAATATGGCGAGCGAGACGTTGTTCTACAGGCTGGAACTCTGCACTCCACCAATCCCCAAGATGGCTTCAGCTGGTCGACGAACTCGGCAGGGAAATCCGTGCAGATGAGCTGCGCTGTCTAAAGTGGCATCCGCAGGAAACGCCGCAGTGGACGAACGAAGTCGTGCGTCCGGCCTTGGAAAACCTGGGAGAAATCGAGGGAGAAATCGAAGGAGAAATCCTCCCGGACAACGGAGATCGTGCCAAGATGTACGCAAGAGACGTGATTCGGCGACAGGCCAAGGGAGAGGCACAACATGGCACAGCAGCCCAGCACGTCTTCCGTAACTAAGTGCAGATGTTCAACATGTGTCGAGCTCTCTAACTGAAGTGCTCCTGCTATGCCATCGAGTTCGGCGGGGAGGCTAAAGCTGAGAACAACTCAACCAGGCCGAAGGACGGCTGGTTATGGGGGCTCTAGCTAGGAGAGGAGGATAGTGGCTATGGAGAAACACAAGATCTGAACTTGTGATTCCTCTTTATAGAGTCGGGCGCTCGCCAAGTCTTCTCCGGATGCCAATTCGATCAGAGCGCTCTACTTCTTGATTGCATCAGCTGAATGAGTACAGCGGAGCCTTCATCATATCTGACCACCGCGGCAGTCGACGTCGACGCGGCCTTCGTGTTGCCATCATGGACCTCTCGCCGGAATGGCTAGCACTTGAGGAGCAATGGGCTCTCGGCCAAAGCTGAGTGGCACAGCTGATGAGTTCCGCGCAGGGTATGACAACCTCGGTGAAATGCTGAGAGCGCAAGAGCACGGCCGTCCAGATACCACCGTCGACGTTCGTGAGTCGAAGCCTCGCCTCTCCGAGTCAATGCCAACTCACACGGATCCCAGGCGATGAGGCGATTTACGGCGGATTGACTGTACGAGTTGTTTACGCCCAAGGAGGTAAATGACGGCAGAGGTGTTCCCATTGGCGCCTAGTAAGCGCGTGGATCGGTGGCAACGCCTTTACTTCTCATCTGACTTTGCGTCAGCGCCCGAGGTGGCGGATACACGGTCGGAGTCCTCGACACATCCTTCGACGATGGTGAGTCCTTTCGCATGACGCTACTGCTTGCCGCAAACTGATCCGATGAAATGCCAGGCCCCTGTCGCTACATTGCCCATCATGCGCCGTGCATGCTCGTGTCGGTGGGCTACCGACGAGTCCCGGAGTACTCGGTGCCGACGCAGCTCTACGACTCCCTCGGCGGTTTCAACTGGGTCTGCGTGCCCCCTCGGCTCGGATTGGCGCAGTAACTGACGCGTACGACTTGCAGGCGTGGGGAAACGCCCAGAAGCTCGGCGGGTCAAAAGACAACATGCTTGCCATCGGCACGTTCTGCGGCGGCGGCATGGCGCTTGATGTTGCTCTCAAGTACTTGGAGTATGGCATGGGAGATCGTGCAAGGGGTGTTGTTGCACTGGCGCCCCTGACGATCCATCCCGAGCATGTGCCGGAAAATCACAAGGCGCACTTGAAGGCTTGGGAGGAGAACAGGGACGGGCCGGTGGTATATTTCTAGGGAATGACGCTGTTCCAAGGTCTGCTGCCAGACCACCCGCGACTTACACTGCTGACGCTCTGCCAGCCCATAAACGGCGTGTCCTTGTCGCGCTCCACGACAAGCTCCATCGACTGCCGCCGACATACATTGCGACGTGCGGCGCAGCTGCAATTCACGATGATGGGACCATCATCAAGGTTGCGCTGGACAACGCACGGTGGGATGCAGCTTAGCGACCTGGAAACGAAAGGCGGCGTGCCAACACAACGCTCCAGAGTGCCCTACAAGCTGGACAACTACGAGGGTCTTCCGCATTTCTTTGTATCTATCCCGAGATCTGCCAAGGAGACCGCTTCCGCGGAAATGCTGCCGCCGCTGTGAATTGGGTGTCTAGCAGCGTGGTGCGCCCGCAAACGCGTCGAAGCGGGACCGAACGGCATCCGAGCCATGTTGTTGTTGGCTTCTGGCAGACAGATATCGATTCCGCTACCCTTGACGCCTGCAATTGTGCATTCTTCGTCGCTTTCCTGGGCCGATGCTACCGTGTACTCGTAACATGCGAGCGTCATACTCCACATTGATGTTGCTTTGCCTGGACCCGAGTAAACATGGCACTGCTTACTTCGTACCATCGTTACTTAAAACTGGACCAGCGACCCCTTTTGAGCGACAAGTTTTGCAAAATCCCAACTCATTTACGCCAAAATGCCTTATCCAACCCGCGATGAAGTTTACGCAATGTTCCGTGGGGTTGAACTCTCCACCCCCAGAAGGCAGCAAGACGCTGTTTGACGGGTTCTATCCATCCGTCAAATTCACGGCAGTCGGCCGATGTACTTCGTCGCGCGCAGCTACGTACAACTCCAAAACCGACTTCCTGAAGGGAGCATTCGGGAAACTCGGAAGCTGTACGCCCGCCCGGTCTCAAGTTCAAGATCGTGGACGACGTCGATGGCATCACGGTGGACGAGACGCGGGGAAGGGCTGTCATGCTGGATACAGACACCTACACGCACAGTGACGCAAAGTACGAGCAACATTATGCGTGGCACGTTCGGTTGGGGATGATTACAGAAGTTCGGGCGTATTTGGACCATGGGTATCTTGAGGAGGTGCTTGGACCGAATTGAAGAAGGTGGTCATAGAGTAACGAGGTCAAGCTGCCAATTGTCAGGGATGGTCGCACCAAGAGGCGCGGACAATGCAGTCCTAGGGACTACTCGTACGAGTATAACGCGGCTAGCCCTGCTCGTATAGCGGAGCTAATAACTAACGACAAGCAAAATCAGACTAAATACAGAGGATATACTCCGTCACGAGTACGGAGTACATGTACGAGTACTCGTACGAGTATTTCCTAGCCCTGGCTGGCTAGCCTTGACTAGCTAGCTAGGGGCTATTCCTCTTCAAACCACGTACTCCGTAAAGAGAAACTCAATTGGAGCTAGGCACTACCGGTAGTGGGTGCCTTGCCTTGACCTCGGGCCTGAGACCCTTAGTCTCCCTAGCCTCCTCCCTCCCTTAAGGTCTTTTATTAGGTCGTGCATAGAAGCAGAACGGGAATGATATTTCACTCTCTGACAAAGGATTATGACTGAAGCTTATCCCTAAACCTACATAGTTCATGGTCCTAGCTATATTTGGCTAAGGCCATCCCGACCAGGCGGTCATATTTCCAGCTAGCTACTCGTACGTACTTTGGTAGGGCTAAATTATTCTACCGGGTCCTCGTACAAGTGTTATTGAGATATAAAAGGCGGGGTCTGACACCCCTGCAGCTATGGCCAAGCTAGGCCATTATAATCTTATGTCACACAAAGCGCTAAATGTCGTATAGGAGCATACGATTGATGATGCAAAATAGCCTTATCCCTATATAGGAGAATTGCCTGACGAGGCGGTCTTTAACTGTTGAGCTTTGCCCCTATTGTGGGCCTGCTCGCAAATTCTGTTCATCCGAGCGCTCATCCGAGCGTTCATCCGAGCGTTCAGCTGGTCAGGTGATCGCGCCCCTGCGCTCACCTTCACATCTTACGAGTACGACCTCGTAGGTGACTTTGCTTGCCTTGGCTAGCCTCTAGCGCCTTTTTTGCTAGGCTGCCGGCGAGCGTTGCCGAAGATACCTAACTAAGGCACCGGGACATACGGAGCACTCGTTGTGACCCTAACCCCGGCTCAAAAGGTCCCCGCATAAAATTAGAGCCCTCTATCTTCGAGATCGCAGCTTGGCTATCGACAAATATAGGTCTCCAGGAGCATAGGGCCCGGGTCGTGTCGGGCTAACAGGGCTTCAAGGACTATCGAGATCGATCGTAAGAGGGCCGCTCCTCTACTTCATATTTCGTTGGGATATTTATACTCGTAGTGTACAGTTCCGCCCAGGTACTTTCACCTGCCGCTAAACGCCACTAAAATTAGGTGCCCCGCCTTGTACTTCGTAGTCTAGTTACCCCTTGTTGATTTTGCTGAAATATGAAGCTTTTAGCGCCGTGCCGTGTGTGACACAACGAAGGATGCTCAACCTTGTCAGCTATGCACTCACATGTGGACGTCGTCGTCGGAGTCGGTATGAACCAGCGCCGTTGCCTGAAGTATGGCGTCTGGTGCTTATGCCAATCCTGCAATTCGGAACGGTCTCATCACGTCCAAGCCGTAATTATGTATCTCGACTTCAGGCCGTCGGCTAACTTGGCCACTCTCCATACGAGTACTCCGTAAGCAAGCCTGGATCAAGGGTGTGGAGCACCAAGAAGATCTACAACCCAAGCTTATTTTTATCCATATAAAGTATAGCCTTTTCGGATCCTTGTCCCGTCCCATGCGCCACCTCGTCGGTCTACTCCGGTCCCGTGTCTGCGCCAAAATTTGATATATTAACTCCGGTCCAACAACCCCTCTTAGAGTTCAACGACTCCTGATGCAACGCGGGGGCTTATGTCTACTACCTCAAAGACAATATCGAGCCAGAGTGCTGGTGCACCATACCTCGAATCCTGAATCGACAGACGCCACCTCATCATAGCCTGCTTCTTCTGTCAAAATCAAGCCACCATGGTGCAGTCTGAACAGTCCCAGCTCGCAGGGCTCCGTGTCATCGTCGTTGGTGCTGGTATCACGGGCCTCACTGCTGCTCACACTCTCCACAAAGCAGGCATAGATTACGTTGTTGTCGAGAAATGGGCGGATGCCGCTCCTCCGGCGGGAGCAAGCACTGGCCTGGGTCCCAGCACTCTTCGCATATTTCAGCAGCTTGGGTTGCTGGAGCACTTGGAACGACTCGCAGATCCATACACGGACGGCCTTAGCAGCCGAGACCCCAAAGGCAAGCTGATAATGAACATGGACATGTGGGGGCGCTTTCGTGAGAAGTGGGTGCACTCTTGACCAGCATCCCGTTTGCCTTCGGCGCTAACTCATGGGTTGCACAGCCACGGTCGGGACCTCTTAATGATAGAGCGACGGGCCCTTCTGGAAACCCTGTACGATACGCTCCCCGACAAGTCGAGAGTGCATTTCAACAAGAAAATCGAGAAAATTGTTGAAAATACCGACGGAGTAGAGATCTCATTTGCAGATGGGACCACGGAGAGAGGCGACTTTGTTCTTGGGGCAGATGGCGTGCATAGCGTCGTTCGACAGGCCATGTGGGATCATGCCAACACCGTCGAACCTGGACTCATCACCGTGGACGAGAAACTGGGTAAATCTCTACCATTGTCGACCTTTGTATCTCGGACGCTAACCTCGCTGGCAGCCATGAGGGCTACATGGACGTGCCTGTTTGGATTCGGACCCGGAGAGCCCAGTCTGGGTAACGAGCTCGGCGTTAGCTCCTTTGACGGCAGTCGCTGCATTTTGTTATCGACGCAACCGAAACAATCCTTCTTCTTTGCCTTCTGGAAGGTCCAAAAGCCCTGGTCGCGCTACACTCGCCCCACGTACACGGAAGAGGACACTGAGAAGGCAGGAAAGAGCATTGCAGATCTGCCAATCAATGACACGATGGTGTTTGGGGAGCTCTGGGACAAGAGATACAGAGCTCAACTTGCGGATATTGAAGAGGGTATCCTGAGCCGCTGGCACTACGGCCGTCACGTTCTCGTGGGAGATGCCGCGCACAAGGTAATGTGGCAGTTCTCGGTGCTCTTGGCTGATGCTGACACTTGATGTAGGTTACGCCGAACCTGGCACTCGGAGGCAATCTCGGCATCGAGAGCGTCACTGTCCTCACCAACCTGCTGCGAAAGGCCCTTGTAAACAGGCAAGGACATGGCAAACTGACGGCGTCTGAGCTCAAGAATGTCTTTGAGGAGTACCAAGCCCAGCAATTTCCCCGTGCGCGGGCCACCTTTGAGGTCTCCAGCGCCGCGTCTCGCGCGCACGCATGGGACTCGCTTTGGCTCAAGTTCAGCTCGATTTACATCACGCCACGCCAAAATCCGATGGCTTTTCCCGACCTTCTTTGCGAGATGATGCGAGGGGCTCCAATTCTGGACTTTGTGCCCGTGGGGAAGTGGCCTGAAGGGCGGCTGAAGTGGGTGAACGACGATGCGGCCGGCACCGGGTCGGCCAAGGTCAAGCCCGGCACCTCTGGAGGCCAACTGCTGCGTGTTGCCGAATTTGCAGTTGGTGGGATTGCTGCGGCTTCAATCGTGTCGTGGGTGTGGCGTTCCATTGACAGGTAGCTACCGGCAGTAGAGCGTGGACCTGGAGGTGTTCAGGCACATCTCTATCGGTGTGGTGCGTGGAAGTATAGTTAGTACATTAACTTTTATTTGTCTACCATTGATCCGACGGCTGGGTTGGTTGATGAGATGTCTTGACTGAACATGCCGTAGACGTGTCGTCCAAGCTGGCCGAGCTTGGAGTACATGGTGGACAAGCCGCTGCCATCGTGAAGAGGCCCCGGTGGCGCTGCCGAGCAACGTATCCGACGATCCTGGAGAGGTTTGAAAATTGGGCCGGAATCAGCTGGGAAAGAATTGGGTCGTCAATGCGAGGCGTTTGTGACCCAAGTGCCACTTCATTGCACCCCGAGGTCTTGGTTCGACCGTCGCTGGAACCAGTCATCTTCTCGGCACAAAGAGTTTCGATTCGCTTAAAGGTCATGTCCGGCAAATACGACTGCTAGCTTCCCATGTCAATGTCATACCGCGTCCGAAGTTCATGTACCAGCTCGATTGAGAGCAGCGAGTCAATCAATGCCCATGGAACCTAAGGAGGTGCTGTCGCCGGCCGCCGTGAAAGAACGACCACACAAGTCAAGCAACAGCGCATCAAACTGAGGCTGATCCCGGTTACTGAAGAAATGATTTATTCCTTATAATAGATTGTGACGGATTCGGGCGATGATGGGTTTGTAGAGCTGCTGTGCAGGAGGTCGTTGTCTGGACCGTCGAGATGCGAAAGTCGGAGCACGTTACGCCACAGACGTCTTTCACATCCCCTGCACAGTTGCCACGGCCATAATTTGATGCTTTTTCATTGGTGATTGCTCATCCTTTGACTGTGGGGAATCGGTCCCCATCCAAGCTTGCGCCGAAGTCGGTATCACCATGTTTTTGTTTCGCATCATTTTGAGCCGCTGGTGAAGAGTCGTAAATGGTGCCAGTGAAGGCATTGTACTCCTCTCCATCATGAGAAGCAGCTATCAGACTAGCAGCACCCGAGACGGCCTCGGAATGACCAATGTTTCCCAGAGCAGAGGTGCAGCGGGTGTTGGTCGTTGCGATCTTTGAAGACCACCGAGAGGCTGGAACCTCGGCAAAGTCCAGCTTGAGTACCGGTTCCGTGAGTCTCCACAACATCGATATTATCTGGGCTAGTCCTGCTAGCAACAAGCACTTGAGTGAAAAGTGCGGCTTGCGTCCCGAGATCCGGGTGTGTAATGGATTTAGCGGTGCCGCACTGGTTGACGCCCACTCCTCGGACAATCCCGTAGACGTGGTCTCTATCTTTGATTGCATTGGACAGCTTTTTGAGCATGACAAGGCCGCACCCCTCGCCCCGGAAGTATCCGTCAGCTGAAGCGTCAAAGGGCTTGCACTGTCCGGTTGGACTGAGGAAATGGGCGTGGGAGAGGCCGAGATACTGAGAAGTTAGTATATGTAAAGGATCATGTGCTGGATGGAAGGCGTACATCAGGGATGGAGATGATATTAACACCGCCAGCAAGAGCGGCTGTGCAATCGCCACTCTGGAGAGCCTTGGGCATGGTATAGCGCTACTGTAGATGAGGAACAGGCGATATCTATCACCATAGACGGACCCTTGAAGCCGAAGCAGTTCGAGAGTCGCCCATTTAAGAATGCCCGAAGTGTTCCTATCGGTGACGTTAGCGAACCGTTGGGAATTAAACACGATGGCTTCCGCATGCCGGGACTGTAGTATACGTCAAGATCGTCTCTCATTGTCGACATAATTCTCAGTCGCAACGCCGACATATTTCGTCGTGTGGGCGGTCGTTCGGCGCAGAGCGGCATCTGTCGGCTGGCATCGACGATGTTTTATCTTGCTGTCGGGTACACACCAAAGGGTTTGTCGACCGCCAATCACCCGAATTGCTCGTTTGAGGATGACGATGTCGGGCAATGTTAAGTATGGGGACCAACTGGGAATAGAGAGCAATATCTAGCAAAAACAGAATGCTGCATAGTGATTGGCGACTGGAGACAGCTTTGACAGACGAGCACACCATGAGCGGAGCATTACACTGCCACACAACTTACAGACTTCAGTTGTGGTTGGAGAAAAAACCATGCTACCTATTGATTCCTGTCTGTATTGGTATGAACTGCGCCCAGGTTGTAATCCATCAGCAGCGGCTATGTGTCGAGTTGCAACGGTGGTATTAATGAAGCCGCGATACATTTCTGCATCCCCGTCCCTCCATTATCAATTATTTCCCAGCATATGTCATGTCCGTGTTGGCTTGGTACTGCTGTTGCACGCCGCCGCTCTGGATCTGGTGCTCCTGGTGCTCCGCCTCCTTGTCTGACTGGATGATGGCGCAGCAGTGGCAGCAGCAGGAAACGGCAAGGTCGGTGAGGCAGCTGCCCTGGAGGTTATACTTTTCTCGGATGTTCTGGCGCTGCATGGCCATAGGGATCCAGTGGAGACCGACACAGCCGGAGCCGCAGAAGAGGAGGCACTGTGCACAAAGTATGGTCAGGAGCTTGAACCATGGCCGCGTCTTGGGGAAACGTACAGAAGTGTTGATGGGCTCCCAGCCCACCAGGTCGCCATTCTTTCTCAGGCGGTGATGAGTCTTGCCAAAGGTAACGCAGGGCAGGAAGTAGGTGACCAGGCAGGTGTCGATGGGGTTGAAGCAGTCGAAGAAGCCCGCGTGCCAGGCCTGAGAGGTCTCGGGCGATTTGGAGTTGATGTGCTCACTCGGGCGGGCCAGGACGTCGTTGAACCGGGCCTTCCAGTCGTTGAGGTCTTGCTCGTCGATGGGGCCGTTGTTGTGGCCGGCCGCAGGGGCATTGGTGCCGGGAGCTGGGGCCGGGACTGGGGCCGGAGCCGGAGCCGGAGCCGGAGCCGAGGCAGGAGCAGGAGCAGGAGTAATCTTTGTTTCCTCCATGGCAAAAGCAGAAAATTGGGTATCACAAAAGATACGTGCTGTATGAGTTGGCGTCTTGTGGGAGAAGGGTCTGGGTTGGGTTACGGACGCCTGGCTGCCACAGATTATTTATCGTTCCGACACACTCAAACATGGCTTGAGGAGTTGCTAAACGAGTGATTGACCACCGTTAAACCTGAGGCCCTGGGCGCGGCGACTTCCCGACTCCCCGCCTGCACTATGAGCAACGACGCCGCTCCCACGGTCGTTTGTCGTAGATGAGTTGTCACTCTTTCCCGAATCAAGACGTGTCATTACTCAGGTAGCGCTAGCGCCTTGTGGGTGGCGCCCGTTGAGCTCAGCCGCTCGTGCGGCTACGCCCTTGGAGCCGAACGGCTGAAAGCAGGATGATGATGTCGGGGAGCTGGAGCCAAGGAGGCTGTGTGCCGGGGTTCGATAGTTGGGTTGCGGCGCATGCGAATCAGCTGCCGTTTCGTGGAATGGGGCGTTTCCACAGATCAGACCCAGCCGTGAACAGACGTTGAGGGTCACCCCGATCCGGACAATGCGGCTCCAAGAGAGTTGGGTGGAGCGAGGCCCAGACCATTGCGCTCCCAGTCATCGCCACGAGGGCGTCTTGCGGAACGGAGGAGAAACTCAGCCCCCTCGTCGTTTGAAGAGTGATACATGCCTTGTCCCACGAAGCGAGATGAGTGGCGCCTCAGCCCTGGCCGGAGGCCATTGACGGACGCCGACGAAGCTCAATCTCAATCATCTGCCGGTTGCCCTGACATCGGGATGCAAGGCAGCCCCTTGATGACCTTGCATCGAGGGAGGCCATGTGTCGAGCGCATGGCCGCGGACTGGCAGGGATCGAAAGGTTGGGAAATTAAGTACGAGTACATTACTACTTCGTACGGAGTATGGGAATGCGCCTACGTCTCAGCCGCAAGGCGGACGGATGCTGACCCGCCTCCTCCGTAGAGGTTGGCCCCTTTCATCAGAGGCTCTTCTGTGCAGTCTTTACCCGCGCTCGAGCACTCACAACATGACAAGACGACGCGTCACAGCACCAGCAATGGTTTGCCCTCGGCACTCCCAATCGTCGCGTCCGCCTCATAGCTCGCCCTCACGTACCCCGCCGGCACCTTGCCCAGCGTGTCCGTCGTGTTGCTGATACCAAACACAAGCGGCGGCCTGCCCTGCGCCAGCGTCATGAGCGCCGACAGGGCCAGCGCGTCAAACGACCGCATCGGCCTCGACAGGATGGCGGGCGAGCCGAGGTCACACGGCGACGTCAGGTCGACAAAGTACCACATCCGGTCGGAGGCATAGTACAGGTTCGACGGCGACAGCGCGCGGGAGATGACGGGCTTGCCGTTGAACTCCTCGGGGAGGTCGGCGGCGTTGACATCGACCGGTATCGGCTCGGGCACTTCTTGGGTGTGGAACCGGGCCATGGCCTCGCGATACGCGTTGAAGGCCCGCGCCGCGTGAGCCTCTGCCGCGGCCGGTGTCCGTCGGCCGACCTCCCACAGATGCCTCTCCCTGCCGTCGGTGGTCTTGACAAGGGCCCAGCTGTGTCCCACGAGCTCACCCGAGGGGTACTCTTCTTGTCCAGCCGCGGGATCCGGGTCGCGTAGCCCGAACCAGATGCCCACCTGGTCGCCCTCGTTCAAGCACGCCAGCATCGTCTGGTACAAGAGCGGGAGGTGCGCGCCGCCGCACCCGCCGGGCGCGTTCATGATGAATTCGTCGGCAAAGTCCACGGCCGTTTGCCTCGAGAAGAACATGTGGCCCTGCGCGTTGAAGATTTGCTCCTTGGCCTGCGGGCCGGGGACGAAGTTCATGCGGTCCATCGTGATGGCCGGCTTTCCCAGTGGCAACGGTCGAGCTGCTCACCAATGCTGCTAATGGGTAGATTTGCCGTCGTCAAATTGAGTGCCGACGGGCTGAGACGGCGCTTCAAACTTGTAGTCGAGCTGAAGGGCGAACCCACTCGCAGCGCTAAGCTGCTGGCACACTGCTGTTAGTGTTAGCGCACACATCACAAGTGCTTGGGCATGCGCAAGTCTCGCCGTAAACTACCATTGCGTTGTCTCCCATTGAATGCATCTCGCGCGCTCTTGTCTCAACTCCATGAAGATTGAGCGTGTGACAATTGTTGGAGCCCTATTGCGAGTCACAGCCCTCCCCTAGCCTAGAGCTACAGTCCAACGGGTATATATGCATAACAATATACGTATAAAAACAAACTGACTATACACTAACTTTCGATTAAGATACTGTATACGCAATATTTAAAATTTAAATCCATTATTCTTTTATAGAGAGTAATGTAGGTGAAGGGTAGGTCGGGATTATATCTTGACCCGATCAATGGCTGCCCACTCTTCGACGTGGGTTTTGAACGAGAGCTTCCTGTCAAGCCAGGGGCCAAGCCAGCGTATGGAGTCAGGGTTGGTCATGTCGGAGACTGTTGGGTTAAGCCAACACTTGCTCCAACAACACACCCCAAGCTCGCCGCCGAGGCTCCCCACTCCACTCGGTTGATGTTCCCCCCGGCCCCCCCCC
>NRSZ01000982.1:0-10597 GCA_002901185.1 Tolypocladium capitatum
GCCCAGGCCGGCTGCTCGCTCGCCGGCTGCTCGCTCGCCGGCCCTCGAGGGCTCTCGTCGCCGCGGGCGCCTCCGCGGCAGTGCGCCGTACGTACGGCTCCCCGTGCAGTCCGCCCCGTGCGGCCGCGCGGACGCCGGGCGTACAGTGCGCGCGCCGGCGGTACATTCCGGGTAGTTCCCAGGTAGCGGCCTGCTCGTCGTGGACGTTTCTTGGCCGCGCCCACACCACACCAAGCGTGTTACGGTAGCTCGTACGGAGTATTCCGGTCGAGTTACGCCGTGCGCGCTCCGCTGCTCGGCATCATGCCGCCCACGCACGAGACTCGCGCGGGCATCTGGCACAGGCCGCCAGCCGACATGGGACGGACGACTCGCATCCTCCTGCGACACGAGTGAGACTGGTCTGGCCGTGTCTGCGAAGCCGGCCCAGCCTCGCCAGGGATAGAACATAAAAGGCTTGGCACATTACGGACGCCCCCAACGATACCCGCCGGCCGGTCGACGGACCAGGGTGGTGACGATGTGAGATCCGGGAATAGGGATTCCGGGTGGCTCCGCTGCCGCTGCCGTTGGCGATGCGCCGGCCATCGGCATCAACGCCAGGCGCGTAGGGACGAGCCGCAGCCATTGGCGCCGGCGGCAACGACCATCAGCTCCGCCGTCGGCTTGCCTGAAGGCCTCCTGGTGCGTGTGTTTGCCCATGGCGCACAGGCACCGTCGGCTCGCAGCAAAGCTTCCATTGCGCGCCTCGTCGCGGTTCGATTCACCCCCAAGTCCCGCTAGGAGCGTGCGCTGGCAGGTTTAGCCTCCCGGAACCTCCCCGGCCGCCAACCGCCCGTCACGAGCATCGGCCGCCCCTGTCCATGACGCACCGCGGCCAGGGAGCACGAGCGCGGACAGCCAACCACACGGGCACCTGGGCGCGGCCCAAGTGCCCCGGAGGCCAGGCCCGCCCTAGCCTCCGGCGAGGCAGGTCGCAAGTCCGGTGCCGCTGCCTGAGGCGCCAGATCTATTGATCCCCAGGCCCGGCACCGCCTGGACAGCGGGAGGCTCCCATTGGGGGAGCCGGCAGAATCGGCAGCGCCGTCGCAGCCCCCCCGAGCGTCCCGGCCTCCCGCCGACCCGATCGCCCTGACTGCTGGTGATGCATGCCGCCGCCGCCGCCGCAAATGGCGCTGGTGCCACTGGCGCGCCGACGGTGGGCGCTCGTCGGCGCGGCCTCTTGCTCGGCACGGAGGTAGGTAGCAGCAGCAGGTGGCAGGCAGGTACCTCCCCTCCCGTACAACGTTGGATTGGACGGCGGGTCGTGCGGGTCGGCTCTGCGTCCCCCAGGCCGCCGGCGGCGCCAAGTACTCGTACGGAGTGCTACGAGCGCCGCTCGTACCGCTCGTCCGCGGCCAGGCGTGGACGCGGTGGTAGCAGCTGCCTTGGGGGCGCCGCGACCGACGTCCCCCACCAGTGTCTGAAGATACGGCGGCGGGCGCGGCGGTCCATGTACTCGGATGTACTCGGTACTGGGGCCGGGGACGAACTTGGCTTCCCGGCTGCAGCTAACTGGGCGGCCAGCCAATCCGTCTCGTCGACGCGGGCCCTGATGATTGATTGATCGTCTCGCGCAAATTCCTCGTCGAAATAGACTTGATTGCGTTAAGATTCTAAAGTCTTAGACACGGACGGTCGGGGCTCTGTGCGTCCATGCGAGCCCGGTACGTACCACGTCGCCACGGACGGCTTTAGACGTGAGACGCCGGCCAGCACGGGCCGCCGCTCGGTGAGGTCGAGGGCGAGACACGGTGATCAGCGGCATCAGGGGGCGTCGGCGCACGCGCAGCCAAGGTCAGCTCCGGCCACGTACGAGCAGGGACAAGCACGGCCAGACCCGACGCGGCACCGGCCGCGAAGGATGAAGAGGCCAGGTGCAGCGGCACCGCCGCTCGGCTGCGTCGCAGCGCGGCGAGCGAGCCGGCGAGCAGGCAGCGCCGTCACGGCCGCCTGGCGATGGAGTCGCTTTTGAAAACGCCGCCTTGGCAGCCGCGCAAGAGGCATCCGTGCCTGGCGCCGTGTCTCGGATTCGTGCTCCAGGCCTGACCGGCGAGACATGCCAAGTCGCGCTGCGTGCCTCGTGCTCGCGTCGGCGTCGTCGCACCGCCACGGAGACGCCCTCACGCCCGCACGCCCCTGCCCGGACGCCTCGTCGACGATTTGCATCTGCGCGCCACTCGCCGCCGAGACGTCGTCTGGCGCCGACGCGAGCCCAAGAGCCGGCGAGGGAGCGTCGCCCGTTGGCCGGCGCCGCGGGCAGCAGGGAAGGTGGCAGCTCCGTGGTCGTACTCGCGATGCGTCTGCCGCAATAAGCTTAAGCTTGTTTGCTTTCTCCGCCTGCGCGAGGGCTCTGAGGCCTCGCCCTGCTCCTCGCGCCGCCCTTGCGCTGCTGCCTGCCTGCCTGCTGCCTGCGGCCGCCTGACGGCTGATCCTCTTGATGGCCTGGGCTGACACCGTCGGTGAGGCCTCTCGCCCCAACGCTTCTGGAACGCGCGGTTGATTGATTGATTAGACCCCTTTCCCTGTCCCGCCCGCGGACGACGCAAGGTACGGCTCACCTCGATGCCCGAAGCCTCCGGGCCTCGCAGGCCCTTCCCGGTCGTCGGTCACGCCGCATCTGCCGCGAGACGGATACAGCCTCGATGGGGTCAGCCTCTCCTCGCCGTCGCCCCTTTTGGGCCAGACCCCTGCCGCCACGGGCCGCGTCCCTCTCGGCCACGACGACGACAGGAATCTCGGCGCCTCATTCCGTCGGCGGGCGGGCGTCCGTCACAGGATGGCGCTCCACACCAAACATGGCACACCAAACATGGCACGCCGGACAGGGCACGCCAGACAGGGCACGCCAGACAGGGCACCTACCCTGCGGCGCCGCGAGACGCCGGCGAGACGCCTGGGCTGGGAGACGCCGGCGGGACGCATGCGACCCCGTGGGAGAGGCCTTCGCACGCCTTCAGGTCCTCGCACGAGCACTCGCGCTCGGAACACGGCGGCGGCTTCGGACGAGGGGTTGCGACCGGGCCTTGTGCGACGACCGTCACACCTGTCAGCCAGCACTAGCGGCGCTGCCGCCTGTTCAGGATCGATACGAGCAGGTATGCTCAGGGCGTCGACCAGAAACGGAACATCGCGGCCCGCAGACGTGCGTGTCGTGGCCCGCGCCCGACGGTCCACCGGCCGGACCTGTCGCTGCATCAGGCGCTGCTCGACAGAGGGCCATGCTGGATGGATGCTGGATGGATGCTGGATGGGGTTGCAGCGCGTGCTTCCAAATACCGCCGACGCTGTGGCTGTGCCGCGCTGTCAAGCCCGTCGCGGATCAAGCCCGTCGCAGAGCCGATGCTACGTCGCCGTCCGGCGCCACGACGCACGAGATGTCCCGTCCAGACAGGCTCGGCCGTAGGCGGTCGTCGCGCACAATGGCCGACCGTCTGCCGACGTCGGCCAGCCGTCGGCCGTGGCTGTTCACGACCACGGCCGCGACGACATGTTGCGCGCCCGAGGGCATGGCCGCCGTGAGGCCGCCGTGAGGGTCCTGCCGGCTCGTGCCCGGCATCGCGCCCGACATGGCGCCCGACATGGCGCCCGACATGGCGCCCGAGCTCCCGTCCAGTCTACGCGGCGGCTCCGACGCTTCGCTGCCGTCTCGACGGGCCACCCGGGCATCTGGCACGCGCTCCCGGCGACGCTCCATGCCCGATCCGAGCAGCACGGCGATCGGACCAAGCTACAGCAGGAGCCGCGTCGGCAGCGGCCCCGACGGGTCCTGGCCCGACCTCGCGCCTCGCCCGGGACGGCCCCGGGCTCGAGAGGCCGTCACGTGAGGTGCCATCGCGGCCACGCGGCCACGCGTCGACGGCCGCGGGCGCGGGAACGGGAGCGTCGCACCTGGGCGACGCCAAGTGCCGCTGCAGGTGCCGCCGGCGACGTCGAGCCACGTCGAGGCCGCCTCGCCCGCGGCCAACGTCGGCGATGCAGCCGTCGACGGCCCTCGTCGCCCGCGGCGCCGTCAATTGGCCCGGCCGTCCAGCGTCGACCTCGATCTGCCTGTCGACGAGCGGGGCCCGGCCTGTCTGGCGGCCCAATGCCGTTGGCCGGCGGCTGCAGCGCCGTTGGTCGGCCGGTGGTTGGTCGTCGGTGCCTTGTCCGCTTCCTCACGCAGCACAGCGACGTGCCGCCTTCGCCTAATTGTACAAGAGGCACATTCGACTAAGCGGCAGCCGTGTCCCTTTATGTAAATACAGGCCCCGGCGGTTTAAAAGACGCGGCGCGCCCGCCGTCTGCCGCCCGCCACCTGCCACTCCGGCCTCCTCCGTCCGGCCTCCTCAACCAACGAAGCCCTGGCGGCATCTCTGCACCCGCAACGTACGAGCGCGCGGCCCCCCTGCCGTGCCACCACCGAGGCGCTGACGGCGAGATGCAGCAACTCCGCGTAGACACTGTCGGGGGCGCAGCCATGGACACGGAGCAGATCTACCTCGTCTACATCGTCGTCCTGCGCGGCCACAACCGCGACACGAGCGACGAGCGCCACGCCGGCCTGCTGCTGGCGCCGGTCGAGAACGGCCTGTACTACTACTTCCACCTGGCCGACGGCCCCGACGGCCCCGCGCTCGAGATGAAGAAGGGCTTCGACCCGCGCACCACCAGGGGCGCGCTGCCGAGCGTCATGGTGGGCAAGACGGCGCCCCTGACGCCCGCCCGCCTCATCGCCGCCATGGAGTCGGCGCCCGTCAAGAGCGAGGACGACGAGTTCAACCACCAGCACTGGGTCTACGGCGCGCTCGGCGTCATGGTCCAGGCCGGCTACATCACCCAGCAGGCCTGCGACTGGGGCTTCAACAAGATGCTGCAGACGCTGCTGGACGGCTCCGTCGACGAGATACCGGACCTGGAGTGGTAGCACCGTCGGCCCGACGGCCGCGACTCCTCGTCTCCGCCTCTTGTCGCCGACGGATCCCCCTTGCCCCCCGAGTCCACCTTGCGGGATATACTGTGGCCGAGGGACGCCGTCGTGAGCAGCCAGATTGACGACGACGGATGGGTGGCATTCTACGAGTAGCTAGGCGAAAGGGAGCACATCAAAACGGCCAGACTTGTCTACGTGATCCTTGTAAAGCGGCAGACCCTGCGAGTTGCACCGGCCAGAAATCGTAACACCCTGGGGGTCCCTGCCACGGGGCCACGGGCGTTCGAGGCACATCACGTCTGGTCACACGGCCCGGCACGTCGAAGCGATCAATCACATCCCGACTCGGCGTGACACAGACCCAGTCACACCCTGAGGCTGGGAACCCCTCATCCGCGCTTCCACACGTGAAGGCGGACCGGCTGCCTGATGCATCGCCGCGTTGGTATTGGTATTGTTGGTCCGCCGCGCGGGGGGGGGAGCAGCCATTGTGAAGCCCGACGTTCTTGTTGGCCGGCCCTCCGGCTTGACTCGTGGTCCGTCAGGCCGAGGGCCTGGAACCGGCGCCCGCCGTGTCGTGTTGGCCCGCGGAGCCGTTGGCTGGCGGCCACGACCCCTGGTATTGCATGTCCGGTGAGCGGACCGAGACCGACGCGCGGCGCAGGCGCATGTCCCGGCGCGTTTCCCGTTGCAGGCGGCACCGACGAGGCGCGAGGCGAGACTGCGAGGGACCCCCAAGCCCGATCCGCGGCCGCCCGCAGGCCGTGGCTGTCGAGCACGTCTCCTGCTCGGCCGCCGCGGGGGCGCTGCCGATGCTGTGTACCGTACATGTGACGCCTCTTGCATCAAACAGGCTCCATGCTCGGCGGCACGCGGCCGCATGGGAAACGGAGTCGCTCGATTCGGATGCCGGCTGCCCTCTCTCCCTCCCTCCCTCCCTCCCTCCCTCTCTCTGTCTCTCGCTCTCGGCGAGGTTGATACCGGCACATGCGAGGCTCCTGCGTCACGAGTCTTGCCCGTGACGAGGAACGACTGTGGAATGGGCCAGGTCCGCATAGCGTCTGGCTTAGGAGGAGCAGCAAGAGCCTCTCGGCAATAATTACCCAAGCTTCGGAAGACAGGCGAGGCCCAGCAGCTGCGAGAGATGCTCGTGGCCATGTGCCACGCGGTGGGAACTGGCTGGTCAAGTTCTGGGACAGAGGAAATCACAGACGGCAATGTACAGCAATGGTTTCCAAGGACATTGCGCGCCGGCGAGCCTGTCGTCGTTGTCTGGCCGCCGCCCATCGTCGCCCGTCCCTGGCCGTGGGCAACATCGGCATCTCCAACGTCCTCGGCGCTGGACCGAGTACGAGCATGAGTACAGCTCGGAGCCCCTGTCCAGCGGCGTGGAGTCTGCCGACCGGCGGAAGACGCAGCCCGGCCAAGGCCGCCGCCTGTCCTCGCCGCGTCGGTCAGCACTGCCTCGCGCCCTTCGGCTGAACCCGTGTTTTCATGCCTCTCCTCGGCCGAGGCCTCCATGCCCACCTCCTTGTCCAGATCCAACACGACCCTCTCGCTGGTAGCTGGGTACGGCTCAAAGACAAGGTGGCGAAATGAGCCGTCGGTGGTTGTGCCGTGTCCTCCCAGGAGAAGCGCTTCAAGGCTGGGTATATGTGAGCCACGCCAACGTCACCGAGCACTCGTCGCACGACGAGCAATGTTCACTCTGTCACCACGGTCTCGACAATAAACTCGTCCTCGAGCTTGGTCATGTCCGGCTCGCTCCAAAGGTTGGCGAGCACGAGGCGGTCCATGATGCTCTTGGCTCGCCGGGGCGTCGTCACCTTCTTTCATCCCTGGGCACCCGGAAGCGTCCATTCATCTCTTTCGTGCGGGTGGTCGTGAACACGCTGCTCCAGATGCGCCAATTGCTTCTTTGCGTCGCCATTTTCCCACGGCTTCCACGATGAATCGTCAAGCGTCGCGGTTGCGTCCGAGGCCGGCGTAGGGCCGGCAGTCGACGTAGAAGATGCCGGGAAGCGAGTGCTTTCGAGACAAGCACGTGTACAGGTGCTGCGGGTGGGTGGTTTGGGGGACGCGGCGGAGGCTGTGGTCTGGCGGCTCTGGGGCTGACCGAGGCGTCAACGTTTGAGCAACCTGTGCTTCGCGATGATGGAGAGGGACACGCCGAGCCCCAGAAACACGGCGAGCTCGGGGGAACGGCCGCGGAGTGTCTGGTCAAGACTCCAAGATGTGTTGGGATGGGTGCAAGCCCACATGCCTCAACCGGCCGCCAAGGAGCCGCCGAGGACGACGAGGGGACGATGCTCACTCCGAAAGGGCTACAAGGTCCACCATGCCGATGCAGCGCAGGACATGAGCTGAGGGCAATCGGCAATGGTAGGGCGTCATCACTGGCAAAGCCTGGCAAAGCCTGGCAAAGCCTGCCCGGAGGGAGGCACTCGCAGGCGGGTCCGCGGCGAGCAAGCCGGCGACATCGGATAATCTGATGAGATGATGAGATGATGCGATGACGAGATGATAAGATGATAAGATGATAAGACGCTACGATGATCAGATGATCAGATGATCAAATGATCAGATAATGCAGACGGCTGGTGAAGATACGGCGCGTCCGCCTCGGCTCCATCGTCGGTTGAGCGCCGCATGATGCCTTGATGATGTACGTAGCTCGGCTGCGATTGTAAGCATTAGTAAAGACGGCGGGCCTGACACGTCTCACCAGGGTGCACAATCAGCGTCGTCCAGCCCCAGGGAGACTCGGAGCCGGGCCTGCGACCGTGGGGGCCGGACGTGAATGTTGGCGACGCTCATGCAGACGACGCCGCCTGCGGCTGCTCCAAACAGAGCCCTCGGTGAGCCCGCGCCTTGCCGCGGGACCTGTTGATTCATCGTCGACATGCCGGGCCACGGCCTCGACGCGGCCGGGTGCGAGCTCAGCCCGACGGGCAGCATATCACGACGCCCGGTGCCCCCATCGACGTGACCTATTCGCCGCCCACCGCCTCGGCATGCCGGCAGGCCTCGGTGCTACCCTCTTCGGCCTGGTCGCGACGGATTGCGAATGGGCGAGCCGTGGCCGCCGTTCTGCGGCCCGCCAAGGACGTGGCCGGTCACCCCGTCGACGCCGCGCCAACCACGCTCCCATCTACGGGCCACCCTCGCACGTCGACGGCGGCCGCCATCGCTCCCGGCCGCTACGGCGGTCGTACCTCGTCTGTATCTACATGTACCGCTCCCCTCTCGGCGCCCGGTTGCACCGCATGTGCGCATGCGTGCTAATCAACTCTAACTCCTTCCATGCATGTTTCGCCTGCATCGTCGTCCTGGATCGACACCGTCCTTGGTCCACGCTCCAGGTTGCCACGTTACGCCGCCCACTCTCGAGCTCGACGGCCCTTGGTCGAGTCCAGCAGCCCGCCCTTGGCCTCGGCGCCCGTTGGGCCTCGTCTTCCAGAACACGCCCCGGAAGGGGACCACGCCCTGGAAGGGGGCCGACGGCGGCCCAAGAACGCCCCGTGAGACGAGACATGGCACCGCAGCGCGCCGTGCAGACGGCGACGGCTCCGCTGTCGGCCGCCACGAGCCGGATGAGGCCGTGGCCGCCGTGTCCGGTCGCACGAGCAGGGGGGCTCCTCTACTCTTCGTCGCTGCGTCTAGCAATATTTCGAAGCAGCTGGAGGCTGCATGTGCTGTCGCTTACTCTTGGCGGCCTGCCGTGGGTCTTATCGGTCGAGATTGGCTGCACCGGGCCGGATTTGCGCAAGGTGTTGCTGCTTTCTTCAGCTGTCTCGGCGCGTTGCAGGTGTCGGCGAATCCGCAGCAACAAAGCGCCGCTGCCGGGGATGCTCGATGACCGGCGCACCGTGTTCTTGGTGCAAAGAGTCGCACTGCCATGGGAGACTCCTGGAACCACTCAGGTTGTGATCAGCAAGCCCAACCATGCCCTGATGGTTGTTGCAAGATTTCCATCTGCATGTAGAGGGCTGCAATGGACGCATTCTGCTTCCGCCCGGTACGGAGCAGTCACGTGGCTGCAGGGCCGTCGGTCTGGCGCGGCGCCGGCATCCACCCCGCTCCTCCGAAGCCGACTCCGGATGTCGGCCCACGGTCCGATGACCACACCGGACGAGGCAGAATCGGGATTCTCCGATGCATCCGGTATGTCGATGATGGAGATGCAGCACGGCTCGAGAAGGCGGTGACTCTCCGGCATGGCCGGGGAGTGCGCGGGTATCGTGCACGCCACGTCTCCCCGACGTTGGTTGCCTGCCGCCCGCAACCGAGGGGCCGTGGGATCTGATGTTGCCGAGATCTTTCTCAACACCGATCGGAGAGGTGCTCTTCCGTACCATTCGGCATGCGTACACGCTCGGGCAGGTGCATGCGCTTCTTTGCATGCCCTGGTTGCTGAGCCGCTCTAGGCCTCGACCGAACCCACGCTTGAGCCTCAAGGCTGAGGCCGAGTCCAACCCACGCTCTCCAGACCAGCACCAGCCCCAGCATCCTCACAAGCAGGGCGCCTATCCATGGGCGAGATTGGACGGTATGCATGCCCCGATGCTGAGTCCCCAACATCGAATCCTTCGCGCACGTGGCTCCAGCCCTGGCGGACTGAAAGAAGCTAAGCATGGCCCCAGCCTCTGTGTCAGATGTCGGTGACGAGGACGTCGGTCGTTTAAAGTTGCCTCTTCTCCCGCTCCAGTGGCTGACACGGGTTCTTCCCTAGACCCATCACATCCCCCGTCGAAAAACACAGCTGTCTGGCACAAGGCACCATGGAACGAGAATGCTTCTCGAGCCCATCATCGCCACCGCCACCTTGGCCATGGCAGGGCCCACCGCCGCAAACGACGAGCCGCGCGTCCGGGCTTGCATGTCTGGCAAACATTGCTCCCCAGCCGGCGCCCTGGAACGCGCGGGGCCCTCCCCTTTGCAGGGGGCAGTGCGTTGACAACTGCGCAATCGTCATCTCCGGGGCGCTCCGGGGGCTTGAGACGGCTGAGCGAAGAGATCGGTTGAAGTGCCACGAGGAGTCAGGGGTCGCGTGCTCGTACTCATAGAGCTCAGAGAGATGTAGTCCCGGGAGTTGTCCACATGCAGTCCCCGGAGCTGGCCGCTCGCGTCCAGTCCCGGCAGTTGGTTGCCTGCATGCAGTGGCCGTCTACATGCAGTCCTCGGAGTCGACTTGTCTCCATGCAGTCCCCGAGTTGGCTGCTCACATGCAGTCAGTCCCCTTTGAAGCAACAGCTTGCGGCCGGTTCCGCATCGGGCACGGAGCGCTGCCAAACGGAGAATTCTCCCTCGGGACCTGCCGCAAGCCGGGGACGAACAGACCGGCGGCCCGGCTCGCGAGGGCTAGGGTCCAGCGGATAGGAGATGCCGACTCGCGCATCCGCTCATCCCTGCAGGGTTGGCTGCGGGTTTGCTCGACGGCTGCTCACGGGCGGGCCCCTGTCGTCGGACTCGCCGCCGAGGCTCTCTCGTCCGTGCTCGCTCGTCCGTGGCCAGCCCGCGGCTGAGCAGGGCGAGCGGCCGGCCGGGGACGGAGCGGTGAGAGAGGCAAGCAGGCACGGCAGGGCGCGGGCGAGGCTGGGCGGCGGGCGGCGCCGGCATGTCGAGGCCTGTCGAGGCATGTCGAGG
>NRSZ01000984.1:0-21633 GCA_002901185.1 Tolypocladium capitatum
CCCCGGTTGTGCCCAAATAACAACCGATCGTCTCACCACCGCAGCTCACCCTTGACGCCTTTCTCAGGGCCTGACTCATGGATGGGTTTCGTTGGAGTCTCGGCAAAGCCCAGGTTTTTGAACTCGTCCTTGGCCATGAGGTTCCTCGTGTGCCGGTCAGCGCCCGTCCGTGGACAGCTCTTTTCGTGCAGCCTTACCGGTCCATCCTGCACGCGAGATACGCCTTTGCAAGGTCGCGGCATTCGCCGTCGTTGAGGCCGCGGACCTTCTTCATGCACGCGAGATAGTTGGTCATGACATGCCTGCACTCGCCTAGGGGTCGCTTAGTGCTGGATTGCTCGGGGCCAGAGCATCAGGCATTGACTGACCGTCGTGGTCCAGCGGGAAGCTCCCACGCTGCGGCCTGGCCGGGCGTCAGATCTCAGGCGCATGCAGCCACCGTCGTTGTCAGCAACTTACGGGGTGGGCCTCGTCGACGGCAGCTTGCCGGGGCTGCCAAAGGTACTCATGTCCTTGATCGAGGCACCGGGTCGTGCCAGATGCTCGTCGCGAATTCTCTCTCGACTTCGGCGTCGCAACCTCGATGCAAGTTGGCGTGGGTGGTTAGGTAACCTGTGGCTGACGTGCCTGCGCCACACGTCACGCTTCCTTGTTTGCATGTGTGCATAAAATACGCAGGAGACGCGGGAAGGAGCCGTCGGGAGGCGCCTCCGTCCAGCTGCACCGGCGCCTCAGCATCGTCAGATCGCCACCTACGCGCCGCGCAATCCTCGACTGCGTGCCTTTGTGAGCCTGCCTGCATCCCCTGGCCAGCGGGCGTCTTCGTCTTATTGCGCCGACCCTCCATCGCCGTGGTTTCGACCGTCTCCGCGTTGTCATGGCTGCCCTCGGCGAGGACCTCCTCAGCACCGTCAACAAGCTGCAGGATCTGGTCTTCAACACCATCGGCAGCGACTCCCTCGACCTGCCCCAGATCGTATGTGACGTCTCGCCAGTCGATGTTGTCAAGATAAAACTCACGCGCCTCGCAGGTTGTCGTCGGATCTCAGTCAGCTGGCAAATCTTCTGTTCTCGAAAACATCGTCGGCCGCGACTTTCTGCCCCGAGGCAGCGGCATCTGCACCCGACGGCCTCTGATCCTCCAGCTCATCAATGTTCCCGAAGGCGATGACGCGCCAGATTCATCCCTCGGTCCTTATAGATCGCCTGCTGCAGTGCTACGCTCCGAGTGGGCAGAGTTCCACCACATTCCGAACCGAAGATTCAGCGACTTTTCCGACATCAAGCGAGAGATCGAGAACGAGACGTCCAGGGTCGCCGGCAACAACAAGGGCATCAACAGACAGCCCATCAACCTCAAGATTTACTCGCCCAACGTCCTGAACCTGACATTGGTCGACCTCCCAGGCTTGACAAAGGTGCGCCTCGTCCCACTCATCCCGCACTTCTCTTGCGTGCGCTGACCATTGCGTACAGGTCCCCATTGGCGATCAACCCACCGACATCGAGAAGCAAACGCGAAACCTGATTTCCGAATACATCGCCAAGCCCAACAGTCTCATCCTCGCCGTCTCTCCCGCCAACGTCGATATTGTCAACTCGGAAGCTCTCAAGCTCGCCCGCCATGTGGATCCGCTAGGCAGGAGGACCATCGGCGTCCTCACCAAGCTCGACTTGATGGATCACGGCACAAACGCCCTCGATATTCTGTCTGGTCGCGTATACCCTTTGAAGCTCGGCTTCATTGGTGTGGTGAACCGGTCGCAGCAAGACATTCAGGGAAACAAACCCATGGA
Organism: Tolypocladium capitatum; assembly: GCA_002901185.1. NCBI lineage: Eukaryota > Fungi > Ascomycota > Sordariomycetes > Hypocreales > Ophiocordycipitaceae > Tolypocladium > Tolypocladium capitatum. The sequence goes on from NRSZ01000984.1 coordinate 1,797, forward strand.
GGAGGCCCTCCAAGCCGAGATGGATTTTTTCAAGCATCACCCTGCCTATCGCAACATCTCCACCCGATGCGGCACCCAATTCTTGGCCAAGACGCTCAATACCACGCTCATGTCTCACATCCGAGACCGTCTGCCCGATATCAAGGCTCGTCTCAATACGCTCATGGGCCAAACCCAGCAAGAACTCGCCAGCTACGGGGACATGCACTTCAGCGGCAAGGAGCATCGCGGCTCTCTTATCTTGCAACAGATGACTCGGTTCGCAACCTCGTTTATCTCGTCAATCGATGGTACCTCTGCTGAGATCTCGACCAAGGAGCTGTGTGGTGGCGCCCGCATCTACTACATCTTCAACTCTGTCTTCGGAAGCTCTCTCGAGTCCATCGACCCCACATCCAACCTCTCTGCGCTGGATATCCGAACGGCCATCCGCAACTCTACTGGCCCGCGTCCCAGCCTTTTTGTGCCTGAAATGGCCTTTGACCTCCTCGTCAAGCCTCAGATCAAGCTCTTGGAAATCCCCAGCCAACGCTGCGTGGAGCTCGTGTATGAGGAGCTCATCAAGATTTGCCACACCTGTGGCTCAACAGAGCTTTCCAGGTTTCCCAGATTACAGGGCAGGCTTATCGAGACGGTTTCAGATCTGTTGCGCGAGAGGCTAGGTCCAGCGTCGTCCTATGTGGAGTCTCTCATCTCGATCCAGCGTGCCTACATCAACACCAACCACCCCAACTTCCTGGGTGCCGCCGCTGCCATGAGCCATGTTGTCAGCGCCAAACAGGAGCGCGAGCGAAAGCGTCTCATCCAAGAAGAACGTGAGCGCCGGGAAAAGCGACGCCTCAAGGAGTTCGGTCCTAACGGCGCAGAGCTGGCGGAGGATGGCGAGGACGGTGTCGCCACGGAGAAGGTAGACGGAATTGGGCGCAGGCACGGCGGAAAGCCTCTTCGGAGCCTGTCCCCCGCTGTTCACGAGAATGCGCATGGTAGCCTGGCTGCCGCTGTCAACGGAATCCGGCCGCAGTCCCCGTCCCGCCTGAACGGCCAAGGACTGGGGGGTGCTCGAGACACGTTTTTGAACTATTTCTTCGGCAAGGATGGCATCACCCCCTCCAATATGCCCTCATCGAACTCCATGGGTAGCAACAGGCACATCAGCCAGACCTCCGAGCCCAACTTTGCGCAGAGCGTGCGTCGGGAGGAGAGGCTGGCGCTGCGGCCGCCTCCATCCCAGAACGAAGAGTACGATCCCACTGGAAGGAGTTACGGGCTGGCGTCGCACTTTGTAAGTCTTCCACGGCCCCCGTCGTTCGGCGTGTATGTTTACTAAACTACGCAACAGGGTGAATCAAACGAGCCAGCCATGACGGACCGCGAAGCCATGGAGACGGAGCTCATCAGAGCCCTCATCTCGTCCTACTTCAACATCGTCCGCGAGTCCATCGCCGACCAGGTGCCCAAGGCCGTGATGCACCTCCTCGTCAACCACTGCAAGGACGTGGTGCAGAACCGCCTCGTCAGCGAGCTGTACAAGGAGAATCTGTTCGAGGAGCTGCTGTATGAAGACGACGGCGTTAAGAAGGAGCGCGAGAAGTGCGAGAAGCTGCTCCATACGTATCGGGAGGCGGCCAAGATTATCGGAGAGGTGTTATAAAGGAGATTTTGTTTTCTTTCCCTTCGTCTTGTCGCCGTCTTTCCTCCTTTGTCGTCACAGAACTATCGTCTGGACTGAGATGGGACTGAGAAAGACGGATAGACCAACGAAGAAGCGTCTGGCTTCTGGGGGCGCTGTTGTGTGATAGAGTACATGGATGGGTGGGAGGGCTGTGTCCCTGTGTGCGGATCTGTAAGCGTCTTGTCTTAAAAACTTTGCGTGTACACGACGGGGGTGGGCATGAAGACGGAGAAAGGGGTGACAATACGGCATGCGACTCAGACCTTGTAGGAGAAGAGGAGAGAGGGGGGGGAGGTTGGACTTGTACGTAACATCACTCGGCTCGTCACGACGTCTCTCGCCTCCAATGACCAAACATTATATTTTCTACACTATTCTCTTACAGTTTACACAAACATGGACCGGTGTTGCTTCGCGCGCCAACTAGATGCAGTTTCGCCAAACTCCCCAAACTTGCCTTTCCAAATGTCCGGCATCGTACAGTTGCATACGCTGCATATCCCAATCACTGCCTGTATTGCTGAAATCGAGGGTCACGCGGCGCGGCGCTCGCGCTTCCGCTGCCAGATGCAGGATACCGCGGGTCGTATTCCTCATAGTCCATTGCTGAGGGTGGCCGCTGCGGCGCGTGGGCAGGAGGCTGGCGGTAGTCTTTATAGGCCGTCGGCCGGCGCACCTCGCGTTCGTGCGCATTCGCAGGCGCATGGCGAGGATACAGCTCCACGCCGGGAGCCTCGCGTGGACAGAAAGCCACAAGGTCTCGCCGAATCGGTCGCCTGATGAAGTAATCTCCCCGCGGGTCTCGAACCTCGACAAGTTCGTACGCCTCAGCGGGTTGGGTAGGCCGAGCCGGAAGTTCGTCTGGATAGCTGCGGTAGGCGACGAGATCTCCCTGCCGGTATGCAGGAGAGGGATGTGCCAGCCGCGGGCTCCGTCCGTCGTACCAACCATGCGGGTACCCTTCAGGCCTGGCCAGCGTGTGAGGAGCCAGCTCGTGATAGCGATCTGCTGGATGTTCGTGCGCCACCGCGTATCCATTCCTTGAGGCATAGTCTCTTGGTGGACACTCCCGCGGCCCCGAGGCTTGGTGCGTCTCCCGCCAGGCCGGTTCGCTGCGAGCGGGAGCTCCACGTTGTGAGTCTAGACGAAACTCGAGTCTATCAAGAATCTCGAGGCCACTGTCCTCTTGCCGCGCCAGGGCCACGGCAGCAGCCGCCCGTCGCACTTCCACGCCTTCGGGTCCAAGATCAGGTTGCGTCGTCCTTGGTGTGCGGCGGCCACCTCGCTGAGATGGATCCCGTCCTCGGAGAGATTGGCGAGAGGTGTCTGTTCTTCCGTAAACTACACTTGCAGGCTGAAAGTCCGGTCTGTCCACAATATCGAGAGCGACCGGATCATGCAGCCTAGCATTCTCGTTCGCAGCGGGAGCAGCAGCGGGGGCATCTCTGGGCTCAGGACCCTCGGGTTTGACTGGGATATCCTTGGGATAGTACTCCGGTTCGTAGCTGTCAGAGCTCGACGAATCGCGCCGATTAACACCGTCACTCGCTTCAGACTTCTCCTGAGGCGACTCCCTGCCCCTCGAGTGTTGCTGCTGATTGGCAATCGGCCCGCCAAAAGGCTCGACCGCAAATGCCTGCGGAGCTGCATCTGCGACTAAAGCAATGGACTCCCTGTGGCTCCGAGAGCCTTTTCGCAACGCTGGCACTCTCTCCACGTCGGGTGGCCATATCATGTCCACTCGCCAATCTTTAAGGTGGCCGCGTCCCGACCGTTGAGTGTGCTTCGCCACAAAGTGCTGCACGAGCGCAGGAAAGGTCCTTGGCTTTGAGCCGTTTTCAACGCCCAGCACGCACGCCTTGCAACGCAGGTCCTTGAGATTGCGAGCCGGTGCCATGTCCTTGTTTTTGGACAGGCTATCGACGAACATCTCCAATGGAGTGGCTTCGCTAAACTGTCGCTCGAATCCCGTGGTAATATGACGGACAACAGCACAGGCTTTGGCGGCGTCGGGCAGCCCTTTGACCTGCGTGATCTTTGCCGAGATCTCCTTCGCAACCTCTGCCATGAAATTCAACTTGTTCGTGTACTGGCCGATGGTGGCCGAGGCTGCCGGGGCTGCAGGATCAGCCTGGCGCTCAGCCTGGCGGGGGGCACTGGCAGATCCGTTCGATGAAACACTCGGGCCTTGGGCATATCCGGTGTTCGACCGCCCTGACTGGTAAGGAGCGGTAGAGTGTGGCCATTGCGGGCGCAACGGATAAGCTGGCGCGTGAGGAGGGCTCTGCGGCGGACATGGTCCCGCGTGGCCTGTTGGCGGTGCCACTCCAGCCGTCGGCGATGCGGTTGGCACCCAGGTCGCATGGTTGTAAGGTTGGCGGGGAGTGCCGTTTGGTGGACAGTCGAAGGGCGGCAGAGCATTGTGGTCGTGGTAGCCATAAGAGGGCTGCGGCCCAACAGGAGGGACATTGGCATTCCCGTCAGGCTGCTGAAGTCTTCTCTGCTTCGGATCCGGATCGAAAATCGAGGTTTCCGGCCACTCCGCTCTCCAGTGAACAACGACATTGCCCACACTGAGGGCCGTCGTGTGCTTTGCTGCGTAATGCTGCACGGCAGACTCAAGACCAAAGGGCCTCCTGTTACCTTGGCAGCCGTTGCAGAAGAAGAGCTCCTTGCGGTGCCGATCGGTATATCGCTTGATCTTCATGTCAAAGACCCATTTCATATTCTCCAGAGTCAGCCTTTGAGTCCAGGGCCCTTCGGGCGGGTCAGTGGTGGGCACCCTGCCAGCGGCTCGTGCTGCAGCAGCCTCCTCCGCCACGTCGGCATAGAATCTCGCGCGGACAAAGAGCAACACGTCCACCGCAAACCGGGAGGCTTCTTTCTTGGAGACTTTCTTCCCATCATTCCAGGCATCCCGGATGACCTCGTCCGCGAATTCGGATATCTTGGTCCGTAGGGGTCCTTGAGCCTCGTCCCAATCCTTGTCGGTGACTTCTTTGCGTGGCTGGGCCACCCGGTTGTTTGGCCGGGATGCATTGGCGCTGGCATGGCAAGCTCTGGCATTTGCAACGCTTGCCTTCTCTCGCCGTCCAGCGGCCTCTCGGTGGTCAAGCAGACGCGGTTTCAGTATTTCCCAAGCCTTGTCATCAAGCGGCGTAGTGATTTGTACGGCTGCTTGGAAGGAGGGGGCGTGCACAAGGACGCTGTGAGCCATGGGCGGGTCGAGCAGCAATGCCCGGCGTTCAATCTCAGCCTTCCTCTTGGCCTTGAGCTCGGCCGCCTCTCCTTCCGTGAGTCTCTGCTGTCCAAGAGGGCGGGGGCGTGATCCCGAACGTACATCTATCGCCTCTGCTCTCATCCTTGCCAAGCCTACTGCGCGTTAGCGACAAGCCCGTTTAAGAAGAACCGAAGTCCACGCACCCTTGTTGCCCCCGGTTGGACTAACAGCTGGGGAATGGCTGTCGCCGCGCTTTTCTGCAATATGAAGAGATCCCGCCGTATGGCGAAACAGGTGGAGAGAAGCTGCTTCATCTTCCACAGGTGGCGCCTGCAGACCCTCACGAGATGTACGCATGTCATGTACGCCGCCAGAAAGATACCACCTCTCCCAGCGAGAAGCGTCAGAAAGTGAACGCTTCCTGCGGGCTTGGAGGCCCTTGGTCCATTCCTCTGCGGCTGCATAACCCAGTGCCTTGACTGCTTCGAACTCGGCGTTGATGACTTTGATCTGCGTCGACGAAAAGCCCTTTTCAACAAGGGTTTTCAGCGTCCACGTACCACTGAGGGCCTGGGGCGGTATGACATGCAATTCGGGAGTAATAAACACCATCGGGAGGCCAGCCAGAAGGAAAGACGGCGTCGAAGGCGAGAGAAGGACATCTACCTCCTGTGAAAATCATGTAAGCGACATGCCGGCTCACTCAACGTGAAGCAGGACGTACCTTGGCGATGCTGTCGGAGAGGCATTTGCCACAGGAGACAATGAAAAAGGGAAACACAGGCGACACGCCCTTGGCGCCGGGACCGCGACTCCATGGATGTTGCGTTTTCCCAGCGTCTGAGCGATCAGGGGACTTGCAAAACTGGCAAGCCCGAGTGCAACAGAGGCGCCACATGTCGACCTCGGATTTGCCTTGCAGCGGTCCGGGCATATGCGGCCAGAAAGCCCGCCGTGAAGCCCGCCAGATGGCGTCGGGCTTCATCGGCGACAAGATGGAAGAGGGAGAAAAGGAGGCCTTGACTTCCGCCGGAAAGGAAGGGTCAAGGTATGTGCGGAACAGTTTGTTCACAGTCAACAACCTGCCCAGTGTCTTTGGGGGGACAAGTGTGAAAACGCGATGCCATATCTCCGCTGGGAGATGATGGGCCAGGTCTTGCGGGTCGAAGCCTCCGCTTGTCTTCTCGTCATGCTTGACAAGTTTAGCCCTCTTCGGGGCGGCGCGGCTGGAGGACCCGGCGGACCCCGAGGGCCTCCTCTTCATGGAAGAGCCACCTCTGACGTCGGCCGGATTGTTGGTGTTGCGCATGTTGACGAGCGTGTCCGGTCCTACGATCAACCCTACTTCGTAGTGGCATGATGCAAAAGGTGAAAGCAACCGCAAACCTATGACTAAGCAAGACGTCACCGTTACACCACAAACTTCTCATCGCATTCATTGGCAGATGGGAGAAGAACGAGGAGTGTGTCGATATTCAAAACTCGTACATTATATGGTATCAGTCCCCCAGCTACGGCCTCGCGTTTACCCGTCGCATCGTGATAAAAATACACGTCAGTGAAGCTCCCTACTGCACGTTCATCATACCGGATCCTTGTTCAGATAACTGATCTCCTGCAGCGTAAATCTGGAAGCTTTGGTCCGCTCCCCAGTTTGCCATTTGCGTGTAATTCTCGAATGCGCCCTGTACGTCGTGTCACTGGTTGTACATTTGGCCATTGTTCAGCGATGCGCTTACCCAGTCAAAATTTGCCGCCGTCAAGTCGGCCGCAGTGCCAGAGCTGCCCCCAATACTCGTGAACATGGACAGCGGAGACGCGGCGCTCGTGGCGTTGTAGCCGTCCGTCTGCATGTCGCCCACGTTGGGGGGCGGCAGACTAAACTCCATGCCCATAAAGGCACTGCTGTTGGTGTTCCAGAAAGGACTCAGTCCGGGGTTGAAGTCTCCGAAGCAGTCGGGGGAGACGATGGCGTGGCCCATGCCCGGGGTGTGGTCCATGTCTAGGTTCGTCTCCAGGGTCGATATCGAATCCGTTCGCGGGGGTATGGGGCCATTGGCACTCCGAGCCGGATCCTTGATCTTCTGCAACATGATCTCGAGGACCTTGGAAGCTTTAAACGCTTCCATCGATGAGTCTGCAAGGCTCTTCCAAATCCTCCCCGCGTCCTCGAGGGTGCCAATCATCCTGGATCGCTGTTCTGGGGTCCAGAGGAATGCGCCATCATGGTCCCGAGGTGCCCCCGACTCGGCCGCCATGTTGTCGTAGTGAAGGTCCAGCACAACAAGCATGGCTGGCAAGGTGAACTCCTTTGTTGCTGTCGACTTGACGTACCAGCTCACAGCTCGGAGCCTGCCATTGCCCTGCGACTCGCGGTGAAGCGTCTGTAGGTGGGCCAATGCTTGCAGCGACGCTTCGATGGCGCTGCGGCGCGAATGGGCATACCTCGGGTTTTGCCGCGCCCTGGTAATGTATTTGCGATGCAGCAGGCAGAGAATCTTCTGATACAGAATGTCCACGTTGAATCTGGCGATTATCAACGTGACCGGCTCGTGACTCCCTTCGAGCGTCCCGAGCTTGAGATGGGGCGGAAGCTCCTGCATCACCTGCCGAAGTTTTGCGTCGAACCGTATGATCTCATCGTAGGGGACGTGCCTCCCAACTCCGTTTGTCGCCTGGAGAATGTTGCCCAGCTCATTGCAGAGCCTGGCCTTGGCGATCATGTACGAGATTGGTGTCGCCTCCGTGTTAGGCCGTGCCGGCGGTAATTCCTTCATGTCCGGATGGAACTCCTCGTCAAATATATTGTTCGGCAGCTTCGTATCGCAGTCGTGCTCGTATATCATGCTCGGCAAGGACACCTGATGTGAGAAGATGACATCACTCATCCGAACGAGTGCCCACGTTCTTCGCCTCATTTCCTATCGTCTCGTTAGACCTTGGTGTTCTCGACAGGACCGATCGTCGTCCGCTTACTGCTTGGAAAGGCGTGAGCAAGGGGAACCATTTCGCGTCGCGGTGGTATCCCATGCGGATAGCTATCCTCGTGATCAAGGAGACGATTAGCCACAGGCCGAGATCAGCATCCCACCGCGACGAGTATTCCCCGAAGACGTAGAGAATCATGGTCTCGACGGTGTACTCGACGGGCTTCGTGTAGTCGGCCACGATGAGGCACTGCACGGTCCGCAGTCGGAACTCGGAGGCGAGTTCCAAGGTTCGACCTTTCCATTCGGGAGGCTCATCCCCCACCTTGTGATAGCTCAGCATCGCGAGGCAGAGGATTGAGTAGAGGAGGCCCAACCGCATGACCGGCGTCTTGGACGGGTCTTGCCAATGCGCGCGAAGCTGCTGTAGAAACGTCGGCCCGTGGATGATGTTGACGGCGTTGTCCATCGAGTTGAAGTAGCGGCTGCACAGCGCAAGGACACTGGACTTGGGCGGCAGCTCTGTGCGAAGTTCGAACTCCGAGGCAGGGACAGCGCCGAGCAGCAGGGTCAGTCCCTCGCAGGCGGAAACGGATTTAGACGACCTCACGCGCTCGTAGCTCGTCTCCAGCTCCTTCTTGTGCGACGTGAAGTAGTTCTTGACCTCGGCAATGTCGGCGAGAATCAGGTGCCAGTGTTCCTGTCCTAAATACATGGACTTGCCCTTGTCGGTGTCGACTTTGAGTACTCCCAGAGACGTGGCGAGATTGTCGTCGACGTCGCTGTCATCGTCTGCCATTACCGCTTCTTCCTGGTCAATCTTGGCAGACGAGCCGCTGTCGGTCACGGACCGGGAGACGGAGGCGCTCGCTCGGGCGGTGGCGGAATCGACGTTGGCCCCGTTATGCATCAGCGACAGCACCAGGCCTTCCAGACGGTCAATGCGATTTTGCATGTCGTCCGGAGTCGAGTCTCCCTGGTTCTGGCTCTTCTTGCGGGACGCGGGCGCCGCGTAGGAGCATGACGTCGTGTCCATGCCCTCGCGCTTCGTGCAGTTGCTGCACGGATGGCTTCTGTCACATTTCCTATCAGGGGCGTCAGCAAGGGACAATGCGCATACGGGCGACCGGCTCAGCTCACAATCTAGGAACCAGTTAGCAATCTGCCATGCTCATTCAGCGGGGTTGGAAGTCCTGGGCGTACTTTCTTGTCCTGCAGGGATAACAGCTCAGCGGCACTCGGTTTCTCTTCCTGACGACCCGAAACTGCTCTTCGGGGGAGCGGGCCCCGGTGGAAGAGTTTGTGGAGGGCGGGGTAGGCGACATTGTTATGGTATCGTGAGGCCTGGGCCGTCGTTGTGGTGGATTTTCGGCTGGTGCGATGGTTCGGAGTTAAGGTCCACCAAGGGGTAGAACCCCGTCCGTGATGCTGCGGTTGGCGATGCGTGGCCTGCGCAAGGAGTCGGAACAGGCACTGGGGAAGGTTGTGCCGTCGCAAATCGTCGCGATATATACCGAAGCACCCAGAGACTCGGTCGCAGTGTCTCGGAGTTCCCTTGCCTCCCGCGCTCGGCCGTGCGGATGGTCCACGGCGGTGGCGTCGAGTCGAGTCCTGCGTGGGGAGAGCCGGTCGCTCACGCAGCTGGCGGGATCGTTTGGTTCTTGCCCCGACCGCGGAGCGATGTTCGTGAAATCGATGTAAAGCTGACTTGCGCAGCGCAGAGGCGAGGGGGGAGGGTTATGCAGCAGCAGCGGCAGCAGCAGCAGCAGGTTTCAGTCGCGCCCACGAAGCGGGAAATGAAGCTAATGGCGCAGCGTATCTCAGACACCGCCACAGTCCAGTCAATTCGTAGTGCGATGGCGAGGGTATGGGCCGCGTCGCCGTATAAGCCGTGCACAGGGTTTGCTGCGAGGGAAAGAGGAGCAAAGTTCCCGAGTGCGAAACGTGAACTAGGGGACGGGAAAAGAAGGAAGACGGGACCAGGCGAGGAGCGCGACGTCAGAATGGTGAAGACGTTTGCGATGGCGATAACGCGGGCTCTTTTAGCGTGACGACTTCTGCCTGCCGGCGGGCCACCCGCTACGCCAACGCGCCACGGAGCACCCGAACGCCGAGCAGCGATACTAGTGCTACTACTCCGTAGTGCTAGGCGGTGGCAAAGTGCATCGCAGTTGTGCTGATGGCCCTCCCTCACGGCCACTACAAATCCCGTGGCTCTACATGCCGGAGAGCGGTGGTTTAGGACACCATGCGTAAGGATATGGAGCACCGAGCAGGTACTTGGTTTGGTCGCATCGTCACGAACTGCCGTGGGAGCCCCCTATTAGTACCAGTACGGAGTACATCAAAAGGCTTGCGGCACAAGGCATTTGTCAGCCGTTGAAAATGAAGCAGAGTTCCCCACATGCCTCCGACCACGACCCGGTCAGGGGAGGCATGTGCAACGAAACGGTTCAAGTGCATGTCCTCACCCATCCAGACGCCCTCGTAAACCAGGCCGGCCATCATAGACGACCGATCCTGGTGTGCTTCTGCATCGCAAACTCCGTCATTTCTTCATCGACGCCGCGGCAACTCACTCGAGACCCTGTCCTCACAGTTGCGTTTGCCGGCGAGCATGTCTTGCCGACCGCCTATGATACACATCGAACAGGTCCAATCCCCACCGGCCTCCTCGGCTCAGTAGGACACCTCAACCTCAGCCGTTCCGTCCGGCGCAAGCTGGGAATGGCTCCCGCAGATCCACCCGCGACAAGCCCTCGTAGGCACAAGACTGGACTGCCGTGCGGTTTCTGCGAGGTGCATGTTGAGACGTCGCCGTAATCTTCACGCCTGGCTCACGCCGCGGCTGCATCGGCGGAGCCGCTGACGCTGTACGGCTTGAAGAAGTCTTCGCTGTTCCCAAGCTCTTCCTTGACCTGGCCCCATTCGTCAGTTACACATGAGAACGGAAAGCTCGTCAACAGCCAACTTACAATGTCCAATCCTCCAACAAGCTCGCCATCCATCCACAGCTGCGGGTAGGTCGGCCACTCGGCATACTCCTTCAAGCCCTGGCGCACCTCGTCGTCGGCCAGGATGTTGAAGAATCCGTACTTGACCGAGTTTTCTCGCAAGATGGCAACCATCTGCCTGGAAAAGCCGCACTGCGGAGAGCTCGGGGTCCCCTTCATAAACAGCATCACTGGCGCTGCCTTGACGAGATGCTCGAGGCGCTTGAACAGCTCATCCTTGTGCTTCTCCGGGTCCACAGTGCCCTGGTCCTCCTTGGGCGGGCCGCCAGTGTACTCGATGCCGTTCGTCGCGCTAGCCGTAGATGGCGCCTTGCCGTCGATGCGGGCGTGCGTCTCGATGGCCGTCCTGACCTTGACGGCGCTGCTGCCGCTGACCGTCTCGATGGCCTGGCCGTTCCTCAAGAGGACCAGGAACGGGACGGCGGTGACGTCGTACGCCTCGCTGATTTCGCTGAGCTCCTCTGCGTTTATCGACGCCCACACGGTGCTCGGGGGTTCGGTGACGGGATATTCGGCGGCCAGCGTCGAGAGGACGGTGGCCATCTGGGCACACGGCGCGGCCCACGGCGCATGGAAGGAGACGACGAGGAGCGTCGACGCCGGCACAGCCGCCAGCAGCAGCTCCCACTGGGCGCCAGAGGTGATTTCCATAACCGTCGACATGGTGGGCTGGAGGACGCGAGGGTACGTGCGAAGGTCGAGATTGACCAGGTGGGATGGGATCGCAGGCGGGACGGGATCGCAGGCGGGACGGGATCGCAGGCGGATGGGATCGCAGGCAAGGTTGGTTGGAATTTTGGCGGGGCATTTGCAGTTACGGAAGCAGACTTGCGTCATTTTGGCCCAGGCGAAACTTTTCCAGGCACCAGGCCTGGAGCACAGCTACCCTGGAGGCGCCGCCTGTGACCGTCGCTGCGGCTTCCGTCACCCCGCCCCGCCAGCAGGCGCACCCAAGCGTGCCTTGGCTACAGCCTGGAAGGTCAACGTCAACGTCAACGTCGTCGCCGACCCCAGCTGAGCTTGTCCGCTCAGCAAACCTCCTCCAGCTGGCCTCGTACTGCATCCGCCGCGAGTCCGACTCCTCACCTCTCGCTGCTGCACTGCTTCGTCCCAGCTGTGCCACGACTGCCTACCTACCTTCACGTCGCTAGGACTTTCGCATCAGTGCCAGCGGGGAAGCTCGCCACGTCCGCCACCTCACAATCCCCCAAGCGAGAGCATTGTCTGCAGTTCTGTCGTGGAGCTCGTCCGAGACCGCCACCAGCCATCCTCGCTGTCGCCCCTATTCGACATGGCCTCGTTGAACTTATCCATCAACGGGCCGTCGATAAAAAGCAGCTACAATGGAGTCGTCAGCGGCCCTCCACCGTCGTCCGCCTCGCCTACCTATGCGCAGTGGGCTCTCTTCTCGGTGCAGGCACCTCTCATGAGTGCCTTTCAGGACAGCGGCGCCAAGGAGAGCATACTCAAGGTCGAGGGCACGGGCGGTATGAAAAAACTAACCCCGGCTGCCTCGTGCGCAACGGTGCCGTAACGCTAACGCTGTGCAGACGGCGAACTGGCCGAGCTGACCGAAGACTTCAACGAAGGGCGCATTCAATTCGCCTTTGTCAAGGTCAAGGACCCCAACACGGGGCTCCCCAAATGTGTCCTCATCGCATGGTGCGGAGGCGGTGTTCCCGAGCGGACAAAGGGTTACTTCACCAGCCACACTGCTGCCGTTGCCAAGGCGCTCCATGGATACCACGTCCAGATTACTGCCCGCTCCGACGGCGACCTCGAAACCGACTCCATCATGAAAAAAGTTTCCGATGCTTCCGGCGCGAAATACTCGGCCGGCGGCTCTGGTTACACGGCACCCTCGGCGCCCCCTCCCGTCAAGTCGAAGCCCGTCTTCACTCCGACGGCGTCTAGTTCCGGTCGCCTTGTCGACCCTCTCGTTGCGGCTCGAAGCAGGAGGGGTGGAGATGTCGACGAGGATGGCTGGGGCGCTGATGCCCCCCAGGTCACGAGAACCGAGATCGAGAAGGTCGAATCGGCCTACCGACCAACCAAGGTCGACATGGCCGAGCTCACGAAGCAAAAGCCGGAGCCTTCCCGCTTTGCCGGCAGCACCCGCCAGGGCGACGGGCCAAGCGACGTCGTCGGGGGAGGCTACCGGCCAGTGGGCAAGGTAGACATTGCTGCGATTCGAGCCGCGGCAAAGAACAAGGACGATGATCGGCCGGCACCCGTTAGAGGTGCATACGAGCCGATTGGCAAGGTTGACATTTCCGCAATCCGTGCAAAGTCCCAGAAGCCTGCTGCCGAGGAGGAGGAGCCAACGGATGATGCTCCTGCGCCGAAGCCCGTCGCTGACAGGGCCGCTGCCTTCTCCCAGCCCGGCCAGTCGGAGCGGATTACTTCTCTGCCGAAGCCCAAGGTCGCCAACAAGTTCGGGGGAGCCTCGGCCTTTACGGGCACGAAAGCGCCAACCCCGGGTGGCCTTGGCTTTGGGGCCCCAAGCGTGCCCGCTGCTGCTCCTGTTGGTGCTGCAAGCCGAACATTCGCTGACCAGGGAGGAAAGACTCCAGCTCAGCTCTGGGCGGAGAAGAAGGCAAAGGGGCGAGGCCCCGACGTTGGCAGCGGCGGTGCCCCATCAGCCACCTCGCCAGTCACAGCCCAGAGGAGCGGCGGCGGCGAGTGGAAGAGCGGATACAGCGGCAAGAGTTGGGCTCCGGTGCAGACCGCGGGCTACAATCGCGGTGGACCGGAGAATGTAAGCCAGCAAAACACAGGAGAGGCCGAAAGGGGCGCCGAGGAAGAGCCAAGCCAACCTGCCGGAGGAGTATCTGCGCTCAAGGATCGATTCAAGAACACACCCCCGATTGGGTCGGGGGCGACGCCTCCTGTGTCTAGAGCAGTGGAAGACGAAGCTGAGCCTTCGCCTGCACCTCCACCGGCCCAGGCTGCTTCGAGGCCATCCGGCGGCTTTGCGCTCCCAGGACTTCCGAGCCGTCCCCCGCCGCCGGATGAGGACGAGGTCGAGGAAGAAGAGGATTATCGAGGCGTCGATTATCAGAGGGACCCTTCTCCAATCCGCGTGGCCGCCCCTGTCGCGCGTGGCGCGCACACGGAGATGGAGAAGGCCGACGGGCCCCAGGCGCCACTTCCCGTCCGGCCGAGCCAGGTCGATGTGCCGAAGGAGGATGACCTGCCAGACGAAGAGGAGGCGGCAAACATGGCCCGAGGAGCAGCTGCCTCGGCGCACGGGGCTGAGCAGGGCGGCAAGCGTGCCGTCATCCAGTACGACTACGACAAGGCCGAGGACAACGAAATCGACCTGGTCGAGGGCGAATACGTGACCAGCATTGACATGGTGGATGAGGACTGGTGGATGGGCACAAACCCCAAGGGCGAGCGCGGCCTGTTCCCGAGCAACTACGTGGAACTTGTCGACGATGGGCCTCACGGGGCCCCGGCTGCCGCGGCTCCTGCTGCCGCGGCTGCGCCGCAACTCGCGGCGGCCCCCGAGCCAGAGGCAGCTCATGCGGCCGATGGCGGTGCAGGCGCAGGTCCTACAGCCACTGCTCTCTACGACTACGAAGCAGCCGAAGACAACGGTGGGTGATCCAATGCAGTCGATCAAGGACAGCAATGGCGACTAACTCGTTTTGCCACAGAACTGTCGTTCCCCGAGGACGCAAAGCTCACGAACCTCGAGTTCCCAGACGAGGATTGGTGGTTTGGGCACTACAAGGGGCAATCGGGTCTGTTCCCGGCCAACTACGTGCAGCTGGACTCTTGAGAGTATGGCTGGGGAGGAATGGGACATTTCACGTGAAAAGCAAGACTTTTGTTTCCCCGTCATTGCATGATATTGAAACAAGATGCAAGATAAGAGAATCAATCAACTCCTGCTGTAAATGATGGCCCCCCATCACCACCAAACTATTGCCCTGCCCTTGGATGGGGCTTCGCAGCGTTTCGTTGGACGCGAACACCTCGAGGTACCGTACGAGCGATTGCAGGAATACAAAGGAAAAATTGCGGAGTCTGTCTGCCAAGAAAGAGGCGATTCTGCGCCATTGCTACCGGGATTCATGACGTGGCGACGGCTGCCGTAGGTGAAGGGGTCGGAAATCCGACGAGAAGTGCGGTGGCGCGGGTGTACGAAGCAATCGGCACCTAGCAACGCTCCCTCTTCTCCGTGACGGGGTGTTTTGCGGCGCGTCTAGCAGAGGCACTCGCAGCAATCAATGCTGTGCATTCAGAGTCAGCATCACGGCCAGCCACCGGTGGAAGCAATCCGTCGACGCACCAGCACTCGCACGCTTCCTCGGCGACACAGCAGCAGCACAGCGCGGCTATGCAGGCCATGAGGCAGTTGTTGCTGCCGCCCTTACTGCCGCGGGTGTTGTCGGGGGGAGGACCCTGCTGGTACTGCATCGGGGGCTGGCCCTGGGGAGGCGGGTAGCCGCCCTGGGGAGGGCCGTAGCCCTGGGGGGGGTAGGCACCTTGGGGAGGGCCGTAGCTCTAGACGCAAAGGACACGGGTCAGCGGGTTGTTGCGACAGCTGGCAGCAGGTCGGCGGCGACGGCAGTGGAGACGACGACGACGACGACGACGACGACGACGAGGGCGGTCGGCTTACAGGTTGAGGCTGCTGGGGATGGGGGTAGCCGCCCTGGCCGTGCTGGCCGTAGTAATCCTGGCTGGACATGGTGATGGTAGGGAGGCGAGGGCTTCGGGCAGGGAGCAAGCAGGTGCGGTGTCGTGGGCACGAAGGACGAGTAGGGACGGCGGTGGAAGGGTTGACTTTTGGCGCGCGAGCGGTCAAAGGAGGGCGAAGGCTTTTGTTTGACCTGGACAGCAAGATGCGGTGGGAACTAGGCACTGGCGCAGGCCGTGGGCAAGAGGTGGGGACCTGTCCAGTGCGAGTCCTCGTCGGCGGCCTTTTCCTTCTGGTGGGACGCGGTGGCACGGCGGCCGTTACGGGGGGTGTGGTTCTAGATTGGTCGGTGGGAGGAGGCAGCGCGGTGAAAGCCGATGTCGTCGGGCTGAACTGGCTGAGCTGGCGGACGAGTGATGGCTGGACGCTGGCGACGGCTGGACGCTGGCGACGGCTGGACGCTGGCGACGGCTGGACTGCCGGACGACGACGAGCCCTCGAGGACCTCGCCGCCGGCGGCATGCGCTGCGAGGCTGCATCGACAACCCGCCGTCCGCCACGACCTCCTATTCCCAAATCCCGCCTACGAGTACAGGGCCGATCGGAGGGGCGTGGGACACGCAGAGCAGGGAGAGCAGGGGACGCAGCCGCAGGGTCGTCTCCGGGACTGGCCTTTCAGCTTCATCATCAAACGACGCCTCGGCCGACTGGGCCACTTGGCTGGCGATCGCCCGCGGACCAGCGGACCACCCGGGGCAGGGCAGGGCCGCCATGCCCCTTCGAGGGCGCCGCCCCCAAGCAGATTGGCCTCTGGGCGCTTCTCCTGTCCTTCCACGGCCTGCGTGCGTGGCGTGCGGGTGTTGGGCCGCGAACGCCGACGTCGTCGTTGGCTGGCCGGCTGCTGCGCGCGAGCTGACGACGTGCTGCTCGTCCTGCGCGCTGCGCTTTGTCTACGGCGCCCTGTCTGCGGCGACCATGGCTGTCGCAGCGGCGTCGGGTCATGCGCTGTGACATGCGCGCATGCAGGAGTCGTGGGTCCGAGACTCGCAACGGAGCGATGCTCGTCGCGCAATACGAGTACGTGCTTCGTACGAGCGCGTCCCTGCCAGCTGCGGCGTTCGCTTCGGTTTGCAATGCCTGTCCCACGCGAGTGAATCCGTCTGCCCTCATGCTCGCGTCTGGCATGGCGCCCTACGAGTACGAGTGCGCGCGCCACCTCATTATCCGAGAATAAGGTACAGACTAGTAGGATTGTGCTCCGACGACGTCTCCGCGACTCTGCCTGGGTCTAGCGCGGGCCAGGCGTTGGGCCGTGCAGCGGCATCGTGCAAAGTCGGCCGTCGTGCCGTCGTCTGCCGTCGTCGGCCGTCGTCGTGCATCTCGTGCTTTTCTCCGCCGGCGGCTTTTGGAAAACACAGTGCCATGTGTCATCGTCAGCGCGTTGTTTATTTATAGCAGCTCTTCCAGTGCATTCGCACCGGAATAGCAGCGCGATGACGCTGGCCGCGTCGCCGGACCGTAATTATCCGCCCTAACCTAACCCACCTTCTGCCATGATGCTATTTCCATGCCAGACTACTGCCGTCTAAGCCACGACCAACGCGTCGCCCCGGAGCAGCGCGTCGCCGCCCAGACCCGGCATGCGGTTGCCGCGGGATGCGAGCAAAAGTGCCTTGCCTACCTTCCATCGGAGATGGTTGCATCGATCGCAGCGCTCACAGCACTCTGTCCGGGGGTCCTCGTCCCGCCTCGCGTGGCCAGTGCGCCGCTCGCCGACCACGCTCCAGAGTCCGCGCGGCGTCGGATCAGCAGTCCGGATGCCCGGGCCGGCCTGCCCGTCTGGGCGTCGTCGGGGGAGTCGACGGCTATGCTGTTCAACGGCTGGTCGACGCTGCTCCTTTGACGGGGTGCGGCTCGTCCCATGTTGGACGCACGTCTTGCGCCGAATCACTGCACATCAGACCGCCTCTACCGCCACTCGCTGGCTTCAAACCCTCTCCAACGTGCTGCCGCACCCCGTTTCCTCTGTCTTCCCTGCACGGTGAATCTGCATCGTCGTGTTCTGCGTCGTTGCGTCTTCGAATCCGGCGTCGCACCCGTCTGCCGACCTTTCTTCTTGGTCCATCATCTTCTTGCCTCTGAAAGCTCAGAGCCATCTTCTTCTCATTGACGCTCTGGGTATATATATAACATACCCGTCAAGTCAGAGAAGCACCTGAACAGCTCCATAACCAACATTGCGGACCCTAGGTAGTTCCTAGTTTTGCCTTGGACCAGACAAGACGTGCGATCCGCTGCCGCGCGGCCAGTCACGCATTTCCAACAAGAAACACCAGGCCCATTGCCTTTGAATCCTCGAATCGTTTCTTCCGGCCATGGCGGTCCCTGATGGACAGAACTATCGGACCACCGACTCTCATTTGGCCAACGCAGAGTTGCGGTCGTCACCTGGTCGTGACGTCGATGATGGCGCCGTGAAGTGCTCCGAGGATCCAACTCATGCTCGACAGGATGCTGCCACCGATTCTCAGCAATGTGTTGTTGAGGCTCGGCATGATGCCGTCACGAGGCCCCGAGATGTTGCCCAGCTTCCCGGACCGGAGAGGATACACAATGGATGGGACTCTTCCAACGTCTCCACCGCCAAGTGCGACATGTGCCACAGACAGCGCTGCGGCGCGATACAAAAATGCTCCGAGTGCAAGCTTTCGGTCTGCAAGGAGTGTGCCTACGCAGACCGCTTGCAAGACGGCGGGCGGCATGTTCTGAATGCGGAGGCAGTAGACTGGGACACGGCGCCTCTTTCCAAAGGTCGAAAGACCACGGCGCCTCGAGGTGGTAGGGGTCGAGGGAGCCGAGGAGCCCGTGGAGCGGTCATGGCTCGGGGACAAGGTCGCGGCCGCGGCCGCGGCCGCAGGGGCGCCCAGTCTCGAGCTGCCTCTTCGCGAGCGACTTCTTCAACTTCGTTCTCACCTACAGTCAGCCCACGGACGGATACGGTGTCGCCCAACATCGACAAGTGGGACGAGGACTGCGACTGGGGCGGGGAGGAGCACATACCTACGGCCGAAGCTGCCAACTTTTATAACAGGCCGATGAAGCGTGCCAGAGACGCCAGCAGCCCTGCTGATTCTCCGCCGATGGAGGCTCAAGATGTTGCCCAGATTCTGGCCGAAATGCCAGGGGGCCTACCCAACGGCGAACGAGACTCCGTGAAGCGTCGAAAGTACTCTCACCAACAGAGTCCTCTCAGCAATCTTCTACCACCGGTCCGCTCAGTGCCAGATCCACAGCAGTCAGGATATCTCCCTTCGTTGAGGACCCTCCATCCACCGTTGCCCGCTGACATTGTGCCGCTTCAACCCCCGATACTCAACAGGGGCCTCCCGCCTCCTCGGGCAACCCCGGTGGCGTACATGGGCCACGTCTCTGCTCGGGACGATCCAGTCTATCGCAATGCTAGCCAAGCTCAGGCAAACGCATCGTTCGAGGCGCAGCGCCAGGCTTCTCGCGTGTATCGGTACCCGCAGACGGCTCCTCACTACTACGACTCGGACGGACCGGCAGTCTCCTATAATACTCCATCGCTGTCACCGGCTGCTCAACACTCTGCGCGAGAGTCACAGGCCTTTGCTCGAACCCAGTATAGTGACACATTTTTTGCTGGAAATGCACATGGGCAGTATCCGCCTCGTGGGTACCATGAACGTACGCCGGGATACGGAAGCCAGTCTACTTATCATTCTGTTGAATCTCAACCCGCTGTATCGTCTCGGGGAGGCGTCTACGGCTCTCCGGCTGAGCCCAAGGGTGAGCGAGATGCGGTGCCCGCGGGCACGGTCAAGGAACAGGGCACCATGCTCAAGGAGGCCGCCTGCGACATCAAACGCTCAGAGCACCGCGACTGGCCGCTGGAGCACTGCCTCCGCCTCGCAGCCAAGCGCAGCTGGTCCAGGATCCTCGCCAAGGGTCCCGGCGTGGACCGCCGGGAAGCGTTTGAGCACTTCTGCGCGGCCACGAACTTCGCTATCCTGGACATCGGTCTGAAGGAGAGGAACAACGCCACGAGGAGCTGGCTCTGCGAGCAGGATAGACGTCTAACCGAGGACGGGGCAGCGCCGACTTCGAGCATGTCCCTGTCGAGCTTCTTGCCCCAGCGTGGCGAAGAGCGATGAGAACTACTGGCCATGGAGCCCGTAGAGCGTGCTCACACTCGATGTTGGCCGGAGCGGACAAAGCGAACGAGCAACGGCGTTTTGGGAAAGCAAAAAGCGAGGGACATGCGATTTTGAGCTATTGAGAATGTTGGGAGGAAACACACATGTCTGGTCTTGCAGAAGACCCCCCCCCCCC
>NRSZ01000218.1:0-22583 GCA_002901185.1 Tolypocladium capitatum
GCGCCGCGCGGGCGGCGGCGGGTTCGCGGCGAGGTTCCGGGCCACGAGGCGTTGCACGTAGGGCTGGTCCGAGAGCACGTAGGACGCGGCGACGGGCCGCAGGGCCAGCGCGGCGAGCGGGCTGACGCCGCAGCCGAGCTCGAGGACCGACGGGCGCGGCGGCAGCAGCGCGACCACGGCGTTGCGCGGGGAGGCGAGGTAGTCGGCGAAGAGGCGGGCTGCCGTCCAGAGGACTGGTTCCCGGGCACGGGGTCAGCGTCTTCCCCCGTCGCGCGGCACGGGACGGTACGCACCGGCTCCGGTGGTGCCGCCGGCGCGGGTCGAGGAGAGCATCGCGGGGGACTGGTGGACCGTGTACTCGCGCCCGCCGACGGTGACGTCGACGGACGAGGCCTTGGCGTCGACGAAGCCGAGGTCCCGCGACGCAATGGGCTGCGAGTAGAGGAGGAACGTGTCTGCGCGCGCTGATGAGCTACGGCCTCGCTCTCGGTTGCGGCGAGGCGCCTTCAACTCGCCTTCCTCCGGGTCTGCCACCTCGCCGCCGAAGCCTGTCGTCAGCCTCTCGACGAGACCCATGTTACACCGCGTCCGCAGGGGTGGGAGCCGTTTGCGGTGGCTAAAGTATTTCCTAGACGAGGGCGGCGATGACGCTGATGAGGGCGGTGATGAGGTCCAAGGGTAGGACCCACTTCGGTCCGGTCCGGTCCGGCGCTCCGATGGTGCTCCGATGCGGCTCTGCGTCGAAATCCTTCTACCTTCGTACGAGTTACAGAGTACATGGGTCCGGAGCGGGACGGGATGGATTGTGCCAAATCAGTCAGTCCTACGGCCCCTTCAATGCCATGCTCCGTCTCCCTTCACATCAATGACGCCTTTGGGCAACTTAAAATCGCTCTGCCTTCCTCCATCGCAAGCTCCGTGCTAAGCCAGAGACGAAAACAGCTCCCAGGGTACTCTGCGCGGCGAAGCACCACAAGCCCCCGTCTATGCACTGCCACCTCGTCCGTCCCCTCCCCAGCGCGGCGCCAGCCTACACGAGCCCATCGTAGAGCGACAGCGCCGACACAATGGTCTCGTCGCGCTTGCTGCCCTCCTTGAACTCTTCCATGTCCAGCGAGCCGTTCTCGTCCTTGTCCATCATGCGGAATATCTTCTTGACGCGCTTCTCGGGGGTATCTTCGTCCTCGGGCAGCTTGACCATTGATCCGACCTATGTCCACGTCAGCACCCGGCTCGTCGGATAACGCGGGCGGACGGCTGGCCCTACCATCTTGTAGATGGCCTCGACGATCTGGAGCATCTCGTCGTAGCTTATCTTGCCGTCGCCGTCGATGTCGTAGAGCTGAAAGGCCCAGTCCAGCTTGTCCTCCATCTTGCCCCGGCTGGTAACACTCAGGGCGCAGATGAACTCCTTAAAATCAATGGTGCCCGACTTGTCGCTGTCGAAGACGTTGAATACATAGTCGGCGAAGGAACTGGGGTCGCCAAACGGGAAGAACTGCCGGTAGATCTTCTGGAACTCTTCCTTGGTGAGCATGCCCGACGGGCAGTCCCTGAGGAAGCCTGTGCGCGCCAACGTCAGCCCAGCCCGGCGATTCCATCTGCGGACGAGGGGCTTGGACAGCGCATCCCTACCCTTGTACCACTGTTGCAGCTCCTTCTTGTCAAAGTGAGTCGACTTCTGGAGGTCGGAGAGCTGCTCCTGGGAGAGCTTCGACTGTCTGCACGGGAGCGAATCTGGGTCAGCAAGATGTGACATGGCGTGCCGGTGACGGATGGAGACACCGCCACATGGTGCGACGGCCCGGGCGCTTTCGATGTCGTCACAGGGGGGGCGGAGAGGGGCCCAACTCACGATTTCCCCATGCTTGGTTCACCGGGTCGGCGGGTGGTGGTGTTTTAGCGGCGCGGCAGCTGCGGCGGACCGAGGCAGCCCGGTGCGCAGCGAGGATGGCGAAAGCGGGGATGCGTCGTCGAAGGCGAGGATGCGTCGTCAAAGGCGAGGATCAGGGGGCACGCGCAGTCGTCACGCGCGCGGCGTCTCGGCAGGTTGCCCTGACCCAGAGGCCGCCGGCGTCCCCGGAGCGCGCGGCGGGCGCTGGCGCGAGGAGCGAGTGCGGGCCTCGGCGACGGCGAAGGGGCAAACAATGCGGGAAACGATGGCTCGATATTCGATGCAGCGGGCGTGACTCGTGAGCTGGAGCCGGAGTCCGAGGTGGAATCGTCAGGGTAGTGCAGGGGTGCGGCGCAAGCGGACGTCGGGAAGAGGAGGCGGGAGACGAGAGACGATGGAGGGAGAGGAAGAGGAAGGAAGGGAGAGGGGAGAGGGAAGAGGGAAGAGGAGAAGACAGGGCGCGACCAGAGCCGGCCGGAGCACGAGGCGCCTCCCGAAGCCAGACCAGGTAGCGCAAGCGGCGGGCTGGCGCTCTGCGTTCACGGGCACGCTGTGGCGGGCGCCGGTGCTAGACGGAGTTTGGAGGCCAGGACAGCAGCGGCAGGCGGCGGCGGCGGCTCGACAGGGTCCAGGCAGCGCCGGCCGGAGGACAAGCAGCGGCGGCGGCGAGCGGCGAGCGGCGAGCGGCGAGCGGCGAGGCGATGATGATGCAAACACGGACGAGGCGGGGAGGCGAGTTGGCTGCCTCCCTCGCTGCCATCGCCACCAGCCACCAGTCAGCCGCTAGCGTCCTCGTTACAGCGGGCATCAGGCCTGTAGCATGCCTGCCGGCGATCGGTCCCAGCCACATCGCGCCCCGCCCGCCCGCAAGCCTTGCACAGCCCCCTCGGCCTGCTGGCGTCCGCCGCTCCGCTTGCACAGCCACGCCCTCCCGCGGCTCCGCGTCGAGGCGATATCGGCCTTTGGCCCTCGGCAAACTCATCCAGCGTACTTCGTACTTCGTAACTATGCACCAGACACGCGCGCCCTACCGGTCAGTCCATGCCGCTAGCCCACCACCGCCTTCATGCTGAGGCTCTCCAGGAAGCCCCCCAGGTCCTCCTTCCTGACCTCGACGACCGAGTGCTCGAAGCTGTCGATGCGGACGCGGGCTTTGGTCTCCGACACCACCTCCTTGAAGGCGTTGCCGAACCGGTTCAGGCCGTAGCCCTTGTCCTGCTCCGCCTCGCCGTCCTCCGCCTCGTCGTCCGAGTCTGACGCTTCTGAGCTCTCCGACTCCGTCTCGGGCTCCTCCTCCTGCTCCCGCTCCTCGCCCTCCTTGCTGGCCGCCCGTCTGGCTGCGCGCTTGTCCTCCCTGACCTTTTCCTTTGCCTTGCGCGACTCCTCCTCGGCCTTGGCCTTGGCCTCTCTCTCCTCCTGCCTCTTCTTCGCCGGTTCGCGGTTGAGGAACCTCGTGTCCGGTCCGCCGCCGCCGCCCGTGCCCACCACCACGTACATGCCGCGCTTCTCGTTGAGGCTCGCCACCACGAGCGGCGTGCCTCGCCCGCCGTGCGAGAGCTTCCCGTGCGAGTCCCTCTCCTGCTCCCCGAGCGCCTCTCCGATCCAGAGGGAGAGCTTGGTCAAGGCCGCGGGGTGGTTGAAGAGCGAAACGTCCGGCCCGTCTTTGACGACGCACATGCGAAAGGCACGCAGGTGCTTGATCTGTTTCTTGTTGATGAGCGACGTGCCCGTGCGATAGATGGCGCGGTGCAGGAACTGGGCAGTGGGGAGGCCGGCCTTGAGGGCGTCGATGCTGCGGCCGTGGCGTCAGCGTTGGTGCGCACGAGGGAGGCTTGGGGCGGATCCGCCTCGGTCGACTTACTCTTCCAGCGCGTCGTATGCCTCCCAGAACCGACCGACCCATTCCTCCCCTTGGGCGGAGCAGTCGGCACTCTCCTGCGCCTCGCGGGCCATCTGGCTGGCCGCGTCGGCGCCGTCCACGGCTTGTCCATGTTTCCCCACCTCGAGGAGGGCTCCGATGACCACGCCCACGTCCTGTGCGCTCAGCGTCGCTCGCCAACCCCAGCTCCTGACGAAGCCCCATCCGTCCTTGGCGCCGGCGCGGTCCTTACCGTCCGTGTCCACGGCGGGCACCATTTCGTCGAGGTTGTACAGCGAGCCGTACTTGAGCAGCTTTGCCCTCAGTTCGCGCTTGAGCATCATGTCCATGTGCGCGTAGCTCTGTCTGCATTGTGCCAGGCTCACTCCCATCTTGGCGAGGAGCTTGTGGAGGCGCTTGATACCCGTCTCGCTCCACGTCTTGAGCCGGGAGAAGAGATAGGGAGAGTGCAGCATGCTGTCGTACAGGCTCCAGTGCCGGATGAGGAGAAACCGAGGCTCGGGCGACAGCCGGATGCCCGTGTCTTCGGGGTTCCGCGCCGTCGTGGGGATGACGCCCGTGTTCTCCGCGCCGACGCGTCCGTTGGTCACCTCGGGGGCGTTCAGCCGTCGAACTTCGTCGCGTAGCAGCTGTCGCAGCCGTGCTCCCCTCACGCCCATCCAGCCCGTCGGCCTGCCATTGTCGTTTCCGCGCACTGGCGCCGCGACGCCTGCTGACGAGCGTCCGTAGAGCTCCATCGAGCTGACGCCGACAATGGTCAACCACAAGACGTCATTGTCTTCTCGGCCCAGTTCCGATGCCAACGAATACATCATCGACGAGATGGGCTCGGCGAACCATGATCCCATCCTGTAGTACCCATGGAGCACGGATTCGTTGTCTCGGCGCATCCGGAGGAGCCGCCTCCTCAGCGCACGAGCAGACGGTGCCGCCGCCGGCTGAGCTGCCGAGGGCGGCTCGCTGGGGTCGCCGGAGAGCGCGACATGTGCATCTCTGAGGGAAAGCAGCCCCCTCGCCTTGGGGCGACGGGGAGAGTCGGGCATCGGGCTCGACTGTGGCGGGTTAGAAGAGAAGGACGCGCCCGGCGTTGCTCACTTACCGAATTGCTTCTCCGTCGTTGGCGAGGCCTGTCTTCGTCGTCGCTCGACTCGTCTTCGTGTCCATCTGACCAGCTCTTCCTCTTTCGGCCGACGCGAGCAGCGTCTCGTTCCAGGCTGTCTTGGTCATCTTCGTCGTCGTCGCTGGCGCCCAAGTCGTCTCCGTCGTCGTCTCCGTCGTCGTCAATGTCCGGCATGTCGAGCAGGGCCAGGTACGCGTCGCGCTCCGCGCCCAGGTCTTCCTCGATATCGCCGTCGTCGAACACCACGATGCCGCCCTTGCCGGCCCTGTACGCGCGCCCGATCTGCCCTCCCTGCACACCGGCGGGGGCTTTCGATTGGTGGGAGCTTGCCTGTTCCGTCGCAGCCTCGACGGGAAAGCCGCCAAACATGTTTCCCAAATTCCACGGCCGGTGGGCGTCAATGACCCAAACCTCGACGCCGCTGTAGGGGGAGTCGTCTCCCTCCGGCTCCAGCCCTAGCAGCGGGCCGAGATCGACCATGCCGCCCACTCCCAAGCACACGACGACACCCCCGTTGCCGCCTTGGCTTTCCATCATGGGCACCACAAGCTCCTTTCCGGCCTTCTCCAGGTCGCCGTAGCCCGCGACGGGTTGGATCTTGTGCGGGATGTAGTCGTGCTTGAAGAGCCGGGTGAGGATGCGGCAGGCGCAGAGAGCATCGGGTTCGAGCGCGACGAGGACGAGGACCGGGGGGGAGAGGGGATGCCGCGTGTTCTGGAGGTGGATGTAGAGCTTCGAGACCAGCGAGCGCGGAAGGTACATGGCTGAGAAGATCTACACGCGTGTCGAGGACGTCGTGCCCGCAGATTCATGGGGTTGTCGTCGTCGGGGGAGCCGTCGTCAGAGAGCCGTCGTCAGAGAGCCCGTCGTCGAGCAGACGCGCTTGGCGCGATGCCGTCGCGCGCAGAGAGATGACGGGGAGGCGGTCGAGGGAGACGTTGAATGCATAAAGATGCAGTATATACAATGACAGGCACCAAGTGCCGTGAGAGAAGGATGATGGCCGTGTCCAAGTGCAGGGCAGAGGTGCGAACCTGGAAGTGTTTATGGCCGGACGCGCGCTGTCATGTCCGCCAATGACGCGCCTGCCTTTTGCGCACACGCGACGAGGTTCAGAAACCCAGACGGGAAGGCGGGGCCCGAGCCGACGACCAGGGTGGTTGACGTAATACAGCACAGCACGCGGCAAGCGCGACGCATGCAGCCCATGGGTCGCTACTTCCAAGTACGAGTTACGTCGTAATGCATCTTCTCGGCTTCCAGGACTGACAGTGAATCCCTGTCCAGCTTCAGCAAACGCGCATTCCATCAGACGGCCAGCATCGACAGCCTCACGAAGCTCCGTCGACAATGTAGTGCCCCACGACGGAGGGCTCTGCGAACCCGTTTAACGCCAACCGGCGGCGTCTCCCTGGTCTGCGGCCAGAGCGGCCCTGCCCAACGTCTACTGTCTGCATCTCAACAACGGAGCAGATCCCATCAGAGGCTCTGGGCACATTAGCGCTTCCTGCACGGTCGCTGCAGAATGCCGGACGAAGCGGGCCAATCCAGCGAGGGACTCCAGCAGGCTGTACTTGAACTACATACTTCCGCAGCGACTCGGGCACAGCATGCGGATTATGGACATTAGACAGTCTGCGCAGTCGATGCCCATCACTTCCCCAGCGCTCGTATAATCGGAGCCGATCTGTCCCCGATTCAGCCCATGTCGAGTTTCCTGCCGAGCATCGAATTTCGCCCAGTGTCGTTGAAGCACGACGCGATAGATACCCGGCGGACGATGGCATCCACCACCATGCCCCAAAGATCACGCCCTCCAGCACGGTACAGAGGACAGACTGTATTCGAGTACGGATGGGCCGGTTGGCGAGACCCGCACCGAGCAGGTCAGCCCGCGGCGCCGAGACAATGCAACGACGTTGCTGGAGCATGCATCTTCTGCAAAGCATGCGCCCCGCTGTCGACGACTGGTTCAACCACTGGGATGGGCTGCAGGGCAAAACTGACATGTCAAACGGCCTCGGCCACCCTGACTCCAGCAGAGCACCGGGGCCACGGAGGCGGTGCGACGGGGTAGGGGTGCATACGACTGGCATGCTTGCATCGTGCCACGACAGAGTCCGGGGAATCCGAGGCTGCTATTCAACGAGCGCGGCATGCAAGATTAGACGCGGCGTTGTTGCCTGGCTGCGTGCATAGAATTATACTCGATTCATCGAGCATGGACGTGGCTCCCAGGTGCCAGATGGGTATCGTAGGTCCCAGCCTTGAATTCGAAAACGTCCGCGCAGGATCGTCCGTCCGTAGCCACCCAAAACTCCGTCCGGTTCGGCGCACATATCGAGACGCCGTCATGCCTCGTCCAAATGGACCTTCACTATCCGGCGCGTACCGGTCGTCCATGGCATGTCCTTTACTGGTTTCCGAATATATTTCCCCCACCGGGTCCGCCCGTGCCGCCGCCCATGCCTCCCAGGTGGTAGCCGAACCTCCCAAAGTTGTTGAACTCGGGAAAGCTACCCACGTCTTGATACCCCGACACTAGATATGACCAGTCCATGTCGCTCGTCTCCTGGACCTGCGCGCCGCCCATGGACTGATCGACGGGCGGAGGCGTCATGATGGCCGTGTTTCCGGCGCCGGCGGGCGTCTGGTTGGGGCCGCGGGAGCGGGGGAAGTCGACGGGCACCGGTTCCAGGCTCGGATCCTGGCGATTCTCCGCTCGTGCCTTGCGACGCTTCTCGGCACGCTCCTGAAGAGCGACGATGAACCGCGGCGGGCTGACTTGCCTGCCGCTGCCTTTCTGGGCTGCTTCGTGGGCGTCCCATGCTTTGAAGAACAGGTTTCCAAACGCCGTGTGCATGGGCGTGTGCAGGTCGTTGAGCAGACCCCTGAGCTCGTAGTTGGCAGTGATGGCTTCCCACGCACGCTCCACCACTGCACCCGAGACCCGCCTCCGCAGCTCCTGGACGAGGAACATGTACGCCGGGAAGGGGAAGTGGTGCATGGAGTACCACTTGAATGGCCGGAGGCTCTCCGAGGATTGGATCACGTTGTCGTACTCGATCATCTGCGTGGCCTGCAGGAACAGGCTGTCCCGTTCCATTTCCTCGATGGGCATTGCCTCCGAGTTGTGCATGCGGACGAGGAAGCTGATGATGCGCATCTTGCACAGGCTTTGCCGCGTCATTGTCAGGGTGAAGAAGTGCAGGGGTATCTTGGGATCGCACTGAGCCAGATACGTGCCTTCCACGTGGGCACAGAAGCCGTCGAAGGTGTACGACGGGGACTCCTGGCCAGCGATTCGAATGGTCAAGATGGGTGTTTTGGCCCCGGGGCCCTGGGCCGACGGGCCGGCCTTGTCGGGGTTGTTCATCTTGAAATCGTCGCGGTTGCTGTTGCTCGCGACAGCCATGGTGATCTCTATGTGGGCGAGGGCGAACAGCATCTCCGTCGGCCCCGTGTGCGGCGCCGGCATCTCCTTGCCTTCGATATGAAGATCGGAGTCGTTGACGTTGAGGGGAATCTTGCAGTCACCGCCGCTCGAAAGGGCTGTGACGGTGGAGCCGGTCATCTCTCCTATCCGGCGATCGTACCCTACGATTGTCCACCATAGACGGCGACGTTGCTCGACCTCGAAGGGGGGGAGGCCGGCCCCGCCAGGGTCCCGGTGTAGGCCCATCCGTTGAGCGATCCGGACAGCTATCCCTATCAGACAAAACACCTGGCGAGGATCGACAAACCACCGTACGGCGAACTGGCCATCGTTAGCCCACCGGGGGACGGTAGCTGCTCCGGGAGAACATACCAAGTACAGCACGTAAGCTTGGAGGCTGATGAAGTCGTTGCTTCGCATGAAGCCAGCATTCAGCAGTGCCTGCTGCAGCGCGGTGAAGTATCGGCCTAGGAGCTCCCTTTTCGGTTCCCCAAACATTCGGTAAACGTCGGGCTCTTCCAACGACGTGATGGCCATGACGTAGATGGCAAACATGAGAGCTTCGATATTCTTGGGCGCTTTTTCCAACTGTGAAGTCGCCCCGATAATCTGGCCTTGGACGGTGGGGATGTGGGTGATTTTCAGCAAGGGGTTAATATTATCAATGTATATCTGCCACAGCTGGATGATGTGGATGGCGGAAGGGTGGGCACCCGTGACGGACGGAGCCCGGCCGCCGACGATGAAGGGAAAGCCGTCTTGGTTGCTGAACATGCTGTCGAAGGCGCGATGGATGGTTGAGCCCACCTCGGCCTCGTCTTCGGAAGAGTCTTGCAGCAACTGCTCGCTCGCTCGAAACTGGGGGCCTAGTTAGCGTTCGATGAGCAAGGGGGCCGCGGATCTGAGCGCTAACCACCTCTTTGTGGAGGGAGAACCAGCTGCCAGGCCTGTCGCGTCTTGGTCAGCTAGGACAGCCATGGACAAGGCAGCGGACAGAAGAAGGTACTTTTCGTTCTGGGGCGCCAGGGGGGACACGCTGGCCTCGGGCGACGTGTTGAGGCCCTCGACGTCATTCTCCAGCTGGTCCACGTCGTCGGATTGCGGGCCGTCGCTCCTGAGATCGTGGCCAATGGCTTCGAACTTGACCCCATGCTCGCTCAGAAGGCCTTCGTATTTCTTAAGCCGCTCGACGAGGTCCTTCTCCTGCAGGCGCTTCTTGCGGCGCCGAGGAGGTACGGGGGGGATGACCCTGCACTCGACTCCGGCCTTGACGCAGTTGGCGCACGGCTTGTTTTTGTCGCAACGGACCTTGCGCTGCTGGCAGAGCACGCAGCTGGTGCCGCGCGTCAGCTTCATGGCGGAGAGGTCGGGGGGCTGCTGCTGGGCCTGCGGCATCGGCGCCGGACCGGGACCCGGACCGGGCACGGGGGCAGACTGCTCGGCAGACATGTGCTATATAGGAGGCCGGTTTTGGAGAGCCGGGCACCGAGTACGTGTTGACGCGCGCGGTCGGACATCCAGGCACGCCGCCTACGCCAAGAAGGCGGTACCCAATGCGTACGTCCGCCGACGATGAGTCTCTGCGACCTGCATGAGCCTCGGGCGTCAAGGCCACGTCCACAGAGTCGGGTTGAGCGGACAGGTCTCGGGTACTGGATGACCTGCGCCGTCCGGGGGCGAGGCGAGGCGCGGCCGGCCCAGGCACGAGGCAGAGCTGGCGTGAGTGATGAGTGACTGTGTGACCGGATGGGCTGGATGGCTGAGGTGAGGCGCGGGGTCGACGAGGCACCCGAGGGCATCGAGATGGCGATCTGCCCCGCCTGTCCCTCGTCGAGTCGTTTGCGTCTCCCGGGGCCTCGTATGAGCAAGCACGCCTTCGGGCCGTCGGGAGGCCTCGCTGGAGCCGCAATCACCTCGCTGGAGCTGCAATCACCTCGCTGGAGCTGCCATCACAACACCCGTTGGCAGCGACGGAAGCTGTTGTGGTTCGGTGCGGTTGTGGCTCGGCGCGGTTTCGGAGCCCGAGGCCCGTGCTCCGCTCGGTCCCGACGCTCGCCGGCGCTTGAGCTCTTGGGTCCGCTCGGCCATCGGATAATCCGCCACGTCCCAAAACGGCATGGCGCCTCCGTCACGGGAGCGGAGCTCAGCGTCGCACCCGAAACAGGGCTTTGTTCCGCCGACAACATGCCAGACGCTGCCCCGACCATCGCCGTCCTTCCTTTTCCCAGGCGTCAAGGTCTCCGGCGCCGAGAAATCTCTGCTGCCAATCTGTCGGGTGGCAAGCACAGACGCTGGAAAAGGGGCCCAAGAATAGAAAATCACAAGAAAAGCGGAGGAAGACAGGGGCCTAGTTGCCGTCGCACCTCAGAGGGTCCCGCATGCCCGTTAGACGACAATGGACCTCGGAGTTATGTGCCACTGCATTTAAATTTTTTATATTTGTATTCTTTGGACCCCCGCGAACTGGTTGCTCTGGGCCTTTTGTGTGTTCGTTTACGCTCATCAAAGTATAGGGTAGGTTATAATATTTGGGTAGGTATAGGGTAGGTTTTGTATATATACTTGACCTCTCGATGCTCGCATCGTGATAGCGAACGAGCTACGAAGTAATGCCCTCCCATAGTAAACTAGGACTTGGTTGGATTTTCTGAGTTTATACCAAGCAAGTATAGTCAAGAGCATGCATGTAAGAAAGTCGACGAGTATTTATACGACAAGCAAAAGAAAACCGCCGAAAGCGGCGCGCGACGGTAGGTGAGATGGGTGCCAGGCCGCGTCTCCTCCATCACGACTCCGCCCGTGTCCTTGAAGCCATGGCCATGCCTGACGGCGACAAACGACGAAAGTCTCCCGAGAACCACATTGACAACGCCTCGCTCTCCTCGGCCAACACCCAAAAGGGCTCTCATCAAACGCAACGGCCCATTGTAGAAAACACATTACCCGGCAACAACGCATAGTCAACCCCAACTACGTCGTCTCTAGCACAGCAACATTGGCCGGCAGATGAACCAGACGTCGAAAAGCCGGTGCCGTCCGGCCCAGCTTTCCGGCAGGAAGCAGAGGAAAACTACATCCTCTGTGGCTGGGCCCTTGATCGGCGGTGCCTGTACCGAGCGGGCGACCTGGAGGTGGTGCTTTTACATGAACCTCCCGGTTGGCCTCGTCACCTTCATCCTCCTCTTCCTCTTCCTAGACTCGCCCAGCTTCTCCGCGCGTGCTGCGTAGAGTGGCGGAGCATCAAGGGGGGGAAGCAGAGACCGCCACCCAAAGCTCGACTGACAAGGAACCAGAAGCCAGCTAAATATTTATTGGAAATCCATCATCAACGGGGACATGTGACATCGCCTCAGCTCCATCAGTAGGTATGTAAGTTGCATGAGATCTACGCTAACAGTTGGCTTGTACGAAGTATGAAGGATGTGAAAGTGCAAATTAGTCATCAGCTCCAATGGAGCAGGCAAGTACTCCGTAGCTTCGGCCCTACAACCTTCGACCACCAACGCCTCTTCTCGGCCTCTATTCCTTCGTGAATTCTTCTGCGCAATATATGCCAACACGGAAAGTTCCGCGAGCTTGCCGAAGCCTTCGACCGGCCGCATCCGGGCATCATGGATACCCCGAGCTCCAACCCCCTCATCTCTAGCCAGAAGAGCTCCCAGCTCCAAACGGTCCTCCACCCCCTCGTGCTCCTCACCATATCCGACTACATCACGCGACACACTTTGCGGGAGCAACAAGGCCCCATTGTTGGCGCTTTGCTGGGCCAGCAGAACGGACGCGAAATCACCATAGAGCATGCCTTCGAGTGCCACACGCTCGCTGCGCCGGACGTAGCAGGCGGTTATCTATTGGATGCTCACAAGTTTGGCGCGAGACTGGACCAGAGTCCGTTCCCTTGCGCCGTGACGAGATCCAAACGCTGACTTTGGAGCAGTGGTCACGGTTCACAAAGAGCGACAATTAGACTTGGTCGGCTGGTACACCCTCCTCCCATCCTCCGGTCCGACGCCCACCATCCTGCCCATCCACAGTCAAGTGCTCGAAGGATGGAACGAGTCGGCGATCCTGCTGGGATTCCACCCGCAAGAAGCTCTGCATCATTCGGTCGGCGGCAAGCTTCCTCTCACGATATACGAGAGCAACTACGAGGTGGATGATCCGAAGAGCGACCAAGACGGCGAGGACAAGAGGATGGACGATGGCGAGTCCGCGCTGAAGCTCAAGTTTCGGGAGGTCCCCTACTCGGTCGAGACGGACGAGACGGAGATGATCAGTATGAACTACGTCGCGGGAGGTGGCGGCAACGCAACGGCCGCTGCGGCCAAGGAGGAGCGGCCAGCCCGGTCGATAGAGTCGAATGGGAAGGGGAAGCGAAGACTCGTCGAGAGCGAGGGCGACGAAATAAAGGAGCAACCGCAGGACGAGGACAACGCCGTCCTCACGCGAGAGGAGGAGGAGATGCTCGCCTCTCTCACGGCCAAGGCCAACGCCATCAAGATGCTCCACTCCCGTATTCAACTTCTCGCCACCTATCTGGAGCGCCTGCCGCCGTCGTACGTCAACGGCGGAAATTCCAACGCCGACAGCATGGACACGGACAACACGGTTCCGTCTTTGACCATACTGCGACAGATCCTGGCGCTCGTGAGCCGCCTTGATCTCGTCATCCCTTCCGACAAGGAGGCATACGAGAAGGAGATGCTCCAAGAGTCCAATGACGTCCACCTCATCGGCCTGCTCAACACCGTCATGCAGAGCCTCAACCAGGCGCGCGACGTGGGCAAGAAGTTCAGCGTCGTCGAGGGGTCCAAGCCGGGCGGCCGTCGCGGACCACAGGACTTCCCGTCGTTTATGCCTGGTCCCGGCGAGCTGCTCATTTAGAGGCGGGCTATGGCTGGTTGGGCACACCTCGCATTGCACGTGATGAAAATAGCCGGGCGTTGAGGACAAGACGAAACAATGGAGTCTTCGTAAACGAATGATGGGTGATTGACGAGGCCACTACCCCTTTCGTGTTATCGTTAGCCAGATTGGCCGTTAACGCGGAAAGAAATAACGAAACTGATTCAACTACTGCTCGCGTGACTGGAGACAGAAACATGAGCTGCTACAGTGGGGTGTACGTAGGCCTAAGCAAACTGCCCATTGGTGCATAGGATACAAATATACCTCGACGGCTCTCTCGACGGCTCTTCTACCAAGAAAAAGGACGGGAGAGGGAAACACCGAGGGCATGCCGAGGCACGGGTGACAATAGGGCCTCCCGTTTACGCGTCGTCGGCGGTCCGTCCAGTCTCTCAAAACGTGCTCGTCGCCAGCCTGCTCGCCGCATTCCTCGCGTCGATGCGATCATCGTCGTCCTCGCAGGGCCCAGCCAGGCCGGGGGGCCCGCCCGAGCCATCCTTGCCTGGGCTGGACTCCAGGTCCTCGTCGCGGTCGCCCTCCTCCGCGACCTTGCCCATGAAGCTGCTCGAGACGCTGCGGCTAGTCGCATCGGAGCGGCGGGGGACCCCGCTCCAGGCGTCGCCCTTGGGGCCCTGGCTGGCTGCCATGCTGGTGCGTCGGATGGTGGGATGGGCCTCTCGTCCGAGACGGCTGAGGCCGCCGGAGGCGTCGATGGAGCGGATATCGGGGCGGACCGTCTCCAGGAGCGCCAGCGTTCGCCGCTCTGCCTCGATCTCTCGGAGCACGTACTCTCTGATGCTCAGGCGCAGGTCCGCGGCGGTCCTCGAGAACCACCTTCGACGCTCCTGCACCAGGTTCTGGGTGACTCGGTTGGTCTTTTGGTAGAGAGCCGTCTCGTTTTGCCGAGCCTCGTCCAGCGCAGCAATCGCCTCGTCCACCTTCTCGCGACGAACGCTGGAGCTGGCCTTGAGACGGTCGGCCGCGTTCAGCTTGCTGCGCGTCGCCTCTTGCGCCTGTAGAAACTCTCGGATAAGAATCTGACGGTTCGTCAGGGACTCCTTGACGGTGAAGGCGTCCTGGGAGTGGTATTGGAATGGGTCGCCGATGGTGGCCGCTTCAGCCGTGGCCTGCGCGGCGTGGTAGTCGCCGACGGTCTGCACAGCCTTGCCGAGCTTCCTGTACGCGTTGGCGAGTCCGGGGTGCGGTTCCTGAACGTTCATGGTTCCCAGCTTGACTCCATAATCTGATTCTGCGAGGCCCAGTCCTGAGATTCGGTCAGCCAGGTTTCAAACGTCAACGTCGCGGGGAGCCGCGAACCTCTTCGGGCCTTGACCATCTTATCGACCTTATGGCCAGCGTCCATGGTGCCAAGGTAGAACAGCTTGACCGTGGGGCGGGCATCGGCGAGTTCGGGGGTATCATCGGGTGGAGGCGCAAACTGCTTCAAAATCTTTCTGCGGACGCCAGTCGCCGGTTGCTTCATCTTCACCAACGGGCTGTAGCCGAAGTCGCTCTCCACGAAGAGCACCACTTCATCGTCCCTCATCAGGACCTCGTTGCTGCAGACATAGTTGAACCAGCGCTGCATCATAGCCTTTACTCGAGCTTCGTCTTCATCGGTACCGGCGCCAGCGGCCGTGACAGGGGGAGGAACGGCGGGCACGAGAGCCTCGGGGTTCGCGGATATCAGATGCTCGCCGAGCTTGGCAAACTCGGAATGCAGGCGTCGGACATCTCGGTACTGTGTTGTGCGGAACCGTGGTAAGTTTGTCTGTATATTGGTCAGCCTTCTAGCACCCAGTTGCGGAAAGACGGAGGGATGCACGTGAACGTCGAAGCGCAGGACCGGATCCTTCTTGCCAGTTCTCTCGAGTCCTGTAATTTTGGCCTGAAGCCTAAACTGAGGATGGGTTGGCTTTTGAGGCTGTCGTCCTTGCTCAGGATGCGCGTCGGCACTAGCGGGCTGTCTGGGCTGCCGGGATGCCGGGGCGACTCGAGCAGGGGGGCCAGCGTGCTGCGGATCAGCCAGTGATTCTGATGCGGCCGCTTCGAGGGTCGCCGAATCCTCAGCCTCGCCCTCGGTTCCAGATTCGGTGGTCGCAGTTGCGGGCCGTTGGAACCCTTCGGCCTCGCCAGCCTGTCCGAGTCCGTTGGAGGCTTGCGAGGCGAATAGGAAAGGGGGCGGCTCGCTCGAGACGTTGCCGAAGCCGTCGTGGTCATGCCGAGGCGAGGCCCTCGGTGAGTTGCCCCATGGTGAGGCCTCTACCGGGTCCTCTGCCTCGTTGATCGGCGCGCTGTAGTCCATGGTGCTGGCGTGGAGCTGAGGATGACGTTGGCCTCTGTCGGCTTTGGCGGAGAAGACTTCGGAGGAGCTTGGGGGGCTGATTGCCAGCGTCACGCGTCAATCATGGCGCAACACTGTCGCACGTCGAGGCCCACGGTCCGAGCAGCGGGATGTCAATGGCGAGCAGTCGGCTCGACGGTGACGCAACTTTGCCTGGCTGCGACTCGCCGCCTGGGATAGACGAGGCCGCCTCCCTCCGCATAGTCGCGAGGCGCAGCATAATTGGCCCGACAAGCGCGGCTTATCGTACCGTTATCGGGCCCAATAAAGACTAGCGCGGGCCAGCCGGACAAAACGTACGAGTACGAAGTACCGGCGATTCGATTCTCACCAAATCCTCGCTCATTCGCAGCGCGCGCGGGTACAGTTTTAGGACAATTTCTCTTCTACAATCGCAGGAGCCGCAGCTATGGGCAAGAAGAGATCAAGAGAGGACGGCAAGGAAGCCCCGCCTGGCGACGCCGACGCCGGCGCCGACAAGATGGACCGGGACAGCAGCGACGAGGCAGGGCATCGCTCACAAGCCGCGGTTCGGGATTTGCGCTGACGGCATGCCCAGGACTTTGACATGGTGGATGTAGAATTCGAATGGTTCAACTTCGACCCAGAAACCGACTTTCACGGTGTCAAGTCGCTCTTGCGGCAACTCTTGGATGTCGACGCAAACCTCTTCAACATGTCAGCCCTCGCAGACCTTGTCCTGTCGCAGCCAACCATTGGCTCGACGGTCAAGGTCAACGGGAAAGCCACCGATCCGTATGCCATGCTCACGGTGCTCAACACGTTTGAGCACCGCGAGAAGGAGCCCATGAAGGACATGCTCAAGTACCTGGTGGACAAGGCGCAGACCAACGACTCCCTGTCTGCCATTCCCAGGTTGATCAACGGCGGCAACCACGTCGGCTTGGTGTTGTCGGAGCGTCTGATCAATGTGCCCCCGGAGATTGGCCCGCCGATGTACTCGATGCTCATGGACGAGGTGGAGGCGGCCGTGGAGGACAAGGAGCCCTACGAGTTTACTCACTATCTCGTCCTGTCAAAGACGTATCGAGAGGTCGAGTCGACCCTGGACGTGGAGGATCGGAAACGGAAAAAGGCCAAGGAGACGTCTTCGATATACTACTTCCACCCCGAGGACGAGGTTCTTCACAAGCACGCCGTGGCACATGGCAGCTTCAGGTACACCAGGGAGGAGGAGGCGGTTGCGGACAGCAAGCGAGCGTTCCAGGAGATGGGAGTCAAGACATTTGGGCACATGATTTTGATGGAAGCGAGCAAACTCGAGGGCGCCGTCGAGGCGATCAACGCGTATCTAAGCCCGCCGCAATAACGCGACACTCAGGCGATTGGTTCCAATCTTTGCATCAAGTACTCCACCTCGACTTCTTTCGTCAGCGGAATGACAAAGTCCTTGTACATGGACACGACGGCGTCCACGTTGATCTTTGGCCCGTCTATGCTGTCGGGCGCGGACGGATCCTTGCCGTAGGTCATGGCCTTGAGGCGGAGGCGCTCGAAGATGGTCTGTTCGACGGCCGCGTCGGTGATGGACGCGGCGATGCCTTCCCGGTCGCCGGCCTGGATCAAGCGAGTGTACTTTTCGGGATCCGAGCGGAACTTGGACTCGGCGACAAACTTGCCAAAGTGGATTCTCCGCGACAGCGCCTGCAGACAGGGAAAGTCGGCCGTGGCCGTTGACCCGTAGTTCTCCTGCGACTCTCCCCGGTCCTCGCGGCCAAAGTCGGGGCACACTGCCGGCAGGAACTTTTCAACGTAGAAGCTCTTGATCTCGGCGTTGACGTTGACGTCGTTGGGATGCAGGATCTGCGGGTAGTTGACGGGCTTCAGGATGGGCTTCTGCACGGCGCCGGGGAAGAAGGGGTACTCGTCGGGCGACTCGTAGCGTCGTATCAGGGACTGCAGCTTCTCCTGCTCGGACAAGTACCAGTCGAAGAAGCTCAGGTCGCTGTTGGGAATGTGGATTGCACCGGGGGTGTAGATGGTCTAGAGAGCCGCCGTCAGAGCCGCGGTGAGTCAGAGTCAGAGCTTCGACCCAGCACCCGTTCCCACCTTGTTCAAGGCGAACTGCACTCGCTCGATGAGGTGGAAGGTAATGGTATCCTCCATTCGTCTGCGGCAGCCGTCAGCACGCGTGCATCTCCAGGGGTCGGGCGGGTTGGATGACATTAATTGGAACCGGATGCGTGACAGGTCCAGCGCCTTGCTGCCGTCGGCCATGTCATTGTCGATTACAGCGTCCATATTGGCGGCGGCATGGATAGTTTTCCAGCGCCGGATCCAGTTCAACGCGTATCGGCCTCGGTGGGAGACTTTGGGATCGAGGTGAGGAATTTAGGTGTCCGGCCCCCGTGGCAGAGTGGTTACTACCTGGAGATCTCTCGAGAGAGGTAGTCGGTTCGAATCCGGCCGGGGGCTACAGGTTTCGAACCAAAACACGATTACGAGTGCGAGTACGTGGCGGAAGTTGGCGTGCCGTAAAGGGGCTTGCAGTATTACGGCTAGGCTTCGTCCGCCTAGCTAAGGAGCGATATCGTGGCGCAGAGTCAGTGCGACAGTCTGACTAAGCCACTACCCCCTAGAACGCCAGCTGGGTGAGCAGCTGGAATAGGGGCAACCTCGAGCACGATTAACCTCCATCCTCTACAGTCGACTTTCAATATATATCGTCTAGTCAGATTGAGGCTACTATGATGGATATAGAAGACCTACTTTTAGTATAAGATCTATATAATAGCTATACACGGCTATATAACAGTTATAAATAGCTATACGCGCACGGACTACTATTTCTACGCGTGCAGAATTTTTCCTGCCGGGTTGATCAATCGTTCAACCTACAGCATCATCACGATCAATCGAATCAAGCCTCCCTTTTAGGGTCAAACAAATCATCAAATAAATCTTCGTCGGTTGTGACTGTTCGACGGCACAAAAGGGCATATCCTTTTGACAATATCCTAGAGCTATACGCCCGCTGCATGCACACCGCTTAATCAAGCGACACACAAGTCATCGTGCAACCTCGATTCTGGCCTATTCGTACCAGTGACCGTTCGACAGCATCAGAGGGATCCTACCTTCTGACAGTAGCCCTACCAACCACATTCATAAAAGAGAAAAACATCCCAGACAGCTCACAGTGCTTAAGGGTTGCTCAACACTTCAATGTCTCGAGCTCCTCGTATTGTCGCGAATCAGACTTAATCCTCCAAAACACATTATAACTCAGACATGTCCACTACGTCTTCTGATAAGCCTAAGAAAAGAGACAGAACCAGTGAGAACTTCAGAAAGAGGCGGCGCACCTTCATCAAAGAGCGCATTCGAGATTCATCGTAATTACCATGCCGACGTATATTTTGCTGCGCCGTAAAGGACAGACGTACGAGTTTAAATCTGCTGACAGCGCATGGCCATTGTCTGATGAGTGTTGTTGGAAGAACCAAAATGACCCTCCCTGCGGATGACAGCTGACAGCTAGTGACAGGAGAATAGCTTCCCACTGCCCTTTCAAGTGTCAGCCGCTGACGTGACCTGTGAAGCGGCCATGCAGGTAGCATCACACAGCTGCGTCTGCGTCATATTGGCTTCGATTAGCGATGCTGTACTGTAGTTGAAAGTTCAATATAGAAAGGAAGATGACGCCTTGAAGAGATGATGTGCAAACGAACCTGAGCCAGCAGTTGTTAGGAGCCCTGTCCCATTGATGCAAACCCGAAACCACCTACGTAAGTGGGAATGTTCAGGTGCCAGGTCTTAAAGTGATCGGGTGAAGCTTATACAGCGGGGTGGGGGACTGTGGTTATTTACTCGTATGCCTCGTTAGCACGCTGTTCATGCCCTTGGAATCCGTGTTGGTTATGACCGGGGACTTGAATGAAAGCTGGCATAGTGCCCTTACTGACGAATGTATAGCCATACAGCCTCAGATCAGAGTAACCTGAAACAGAACTCCTCGCGAGCCTCCCTTGTCCAATCGTCGTATCCCGTCATCCAACGATCGCTCCAGCTGCTCTTGGAGAAGTTGGAGCCACTTGGTGTGCGTAACGGGATGTTGGGCACTTGCTTTCTTCTCGCCATGGGATGCCACGTTGGGGCACCCTTGATCCATTCGTAACATGTCCAACCCTGCAACCAACTCAATATCAGCACGATATTGAGCTGAGTGATTGGCAGGAATGGGTTTCCTTTGGTTGGGTTGTGTTGGTTGATGTCAACCTCGTTGACAACCTGTTAATTTTGGTTGAGTTGATTCCTGCCCTGGGCACAGGTATCGTGATAGAAGCTGTGACCGAAGGGAGCAATCAAAGTTCCCAATACTCCGTAATCGGTACATCATTCTCCAGCCAGTTTTGCCTCTTCTCTCCGACTCCTTTACTTGCCTTCACGATCCTACTTTCGCTTCTCCTCCAGCTTTCTGCTATGCCGCCTTCTTCGCCTCTCCTTCTTTGATCTTTTTGCGCCTCTCCCTTGCTTCATCCGCCGGACCTTTCCACGAGCCAGCATAATGATGGCTCACAAGTGGCTGCACTTGGTCCTTGGGAAATCCATTCTGTAGCGCAGCAAACGCAGCGCCTGGCAGAACGAGCACGTCGCCCACCAGTTGTGGCTTCTTTATACCTGCAATATCCCGGTCATCCACCGTTCGACCCAGCATCTCCCCCAGACTCTGCACAATACTAAGTGTCATAATTTTTGGGCCGGTAACGTCGACGACGTCGGAAATCATATCGAGAGTGATACCGCTCGGCTGAACGCCGTTCTCTGCGGCGATATCATATAGCCCTTTGACGACGGAATTGACTACATACAATAGGTGCGGCGAGCCTGGCCGAGCAGCGAAAACCCAATTCGTTAGCTGGGAGTAAACAGGTCGAGCCTCATCGGATGGCATGTCGAACTCTAGGCCAACTATCAAACTGATGTTCGGCGCGGTGTGGTACGTGTCAGAAGGCAGCCAGTGACCGACGCCTACCTCGCAGGTAACATCGATATCACTCCAAATTCCCCCATCAGAGAGCAAGACCAGATATCGCAGTAAGTCGGCTCTGAGAATAGGAATGGACAGTGCTGTGTATAAGGCTACGATATCGGGTCGTGTTTCGTTGTAGCGTGCTACAATATATCTCTCGGCGGACTGGTCGGTCAGGAGCTCGTACTGGAAGTTAGGATTCTTCAGCAGCCAGCTATCAATTATCGTTTGTTGGTCCTTGGTGAAGGTGCCGTCTTTGGCTGACTGCCATATCTTGCCTGGAATGCCGGGGATTGTGCCAGGCACGCTTGGAATAGCATTAAGCGTCGTCATTCGGTAACTGCGAGACTGGAGTCGGGAGTTCATGACTAGAACGATAATACCGACTCCGACGACGGCCCATAGCCTCTTGGCTGCCATTTCGAACCCAAGCAGGACTGACAAGATGGCGTCAGTCTAGGCGTCAGTCTAAGCGCCAGGTCACCAGCGCTAGAGAAACCGACCTCGACAGATTTGTGAGCTTGGTTGATTCGAAGCCCGCTGCCTGATGTAGAGGGATAGATTGCCTGTCGTCGAAACGAGTTGTGAGGGCGGGGACACGGTGGCAGCGCGGCGTCGTCGAAGTGGGATGGTGTGATGGGAAGAAAAAGGAGGGAAAAAGTGGCAGGGAAGGCAATCAAGGAGAGAATCCGCCCTTCTTTCCTGTCGGTCGGCTCTCTCCTCTGGGCAGCGAGGGGGAGTCAGGACAGGGAGAGGCAAGACATCGCCGATCTCTCAGTTGCCAGCACGCACGCGGCAAGGCAGGGCGACTCGAGGCAAGGTGAAGACGACGACGACATGGAACTGAGACGGGAGACGAAGATTGGGCTGGGAATTGGGGGTGGTGAAGGAAGAAGAATGGGATGGAATGTAGCAAGCGATGTTGGAGCAAGCGATGAAGAATGCGTGGGCAGAGAAAGACGAAAAGGAAC
This sequence comes from Tolypocladium capitatum, assembly GCA_002901185.1. Classification (NCBI taxonomy): domain Eukaryota; kingdom Fungi; phylum Ascomycota; class Sordariomycetes; order Hypocreales; family Ophiocordycipitaceae; genus Tolypocladium; species Tolypocladium capitatum. The sequence goes on from NRSZ01000218.1 coordinate 21,546, forward strand.
CGCGAGGGAAGCCTGTTCACCCCTTGCCATGTGGCGGTCGATGGGCCAGGGACGTTCTGGTCCAGGCAAGCCGGTCAACTTTACGGAGTAGTCCAACTTAATTTAATGCCGCCATCACTGCTGCGTACGAGCTGACCGGCGAGGCGAGCCGCGGCCGCCCTAACCCTTCCTCTGCCAGCCATGTCTCACCCGCATGATTGAGGCCCTAAATCCGTCAACCTGCCTATACGGAGGGTCAGCCAATTGCTACTGTGGGTTTCCGCCTTAACTGTCCATGCCGGTCATCTCCACCTTTCATGTGACACCGTGTTGGCATGCGTCGGCACAAGGGAGCTGACGTATTCTGACGTACGAACCGAATAGAACAAGGGTCCCAATAGGCCGACGGCATCCCGCTAGCGTAAGGTTTGCCGGATCCAGTTAGATTGGTACAAAGTACTCGTACGAGTACATCAGCCCCGGCCACAGACACGCTGCCTTTGACCACCTTTTCGCATGCGTCTTTAACTTCTTTGCTGTCGAACTCCAGCCAAAATGCAGCCAATTGAAGAGACCAATCAATTTCCGGCTGACTGACTTTATCCCGAGGGCGAATACGACTCCCGAGATTGTGAGGAGCGTGGCACGGAGTGACAGGCTGGCAAGGGATGTAGGTACCAGGTACCTGTCAGATGAGGCCGCCACCAGTTTGTACCCTGTACGGGCCGACCGAGAAAAGTACTCGTGGGTCGCACGTGACCCCGAGAGGGGGTTGTAGAGTTTATCCTATAGCTATAAGCTATATGCACACGACTAGTGACTAGTCGATGGTATTTTTCTAATTAAGAGTCTTATTTCTCTGCGATACGAATCGGTTTACCTACGCCACGATAGCGACCTGGTCGCGTAGTATTAGCGCGGCTGATTATAAAGAATAGAGTGACTGAGTACCTCCAGCCAGGTATTAAAGACGACGAGAATGCTTAATATTTAGCTAGATCTATCCTCTGTGTTGCCCTCGTGAGAGGAGGGGTAAAATGGAGAGAAAGACTGAATCTT
>NRSZ01000218.1:22593-41455 GCA_002901185.1 Tolypocladium capitatum
GGAGGGGAAGATCCTCTACGAAGATCAGTCTCAGGCGCCCTTATATATCTAGGAGGGGGTCTGGGTTAACTTGGTTAGTGACATCTTGGTGATATCGTAGTGGGGTGACCTCCCGGTGATGCCATAGCGATGCGCCGGTAATGCCGTGATCTACCAGTCCTATACCTAGTGACGTGTGAATGGTGAATGCTATTACCTCGTATCGTTCGGGTGATAATTCGGTGACGTCGTTACGTCTTTTCCAGAGGCTTCGTGGGGTAATCCTGCTCGTCCTATATATCCAGTACGAATCGCCTCGTATTCGCCTGTCTCGAGAAAGCCTTTTCTGAAGATCACTCAGTTCGCCGTTCAGCCACTCTCCCGCATTAATAAGGTTGCGCTTCATCTCTCCAATGGTAACGGGAGTTCTCGTGTTGCCGACATCCATGGCGTATGTCGAATCGATGTTTTCGGATATACCGACCTCACTTAGAGGCTTGGTATGGCTGGTTTGTGCAATGCGCGGGTATCTATTCCAAGCAGAGAGGACGGGATTTGACACGTCGGTATGCCACCAAGGCTCTATATCTGCCTCCGTCTCAAGCCGCCAGGATCGTGCGTTCGGAAACCCAGCAGGCTCGTTCAAGCGGTTGTTTTCATCTTCGTAGAGAGGAAGGAGCCCGCCAAAGTTTGCATGCCAAATCCGGTTTTCATCGATCGTGGCCGATGTAGCAGAAATCGCGACAGTAAACGATCAGAGAGTCATGCGAGAAGTGATGTAAAACCATCACAAGCTGTTGCAATCGTGGGATTGAATGGAAAGCCGGGTTGAGTTTGCCACGATACAGGGGCGTGCACGTGACTGTGAGGAAAAGGGGAGCTACAGAGCTATCGCCCTGACGACCGACACGCACACACAGAGCATCATCACAACCATTATCTCAATTGCATAATCATCATCATCGTGCATTACGTGACGGTTAGATAGCGGCAGAAGATCCTATCCTCTCGATACCTTGGCCACACGAGAAGACCCTCAAGAACGTGCGCAGGTCGCTGTCAACCCTCGGAGACCAGGACGAGATGGAAAGCAATGGCTGGATCCAGTACGCCGATGAGGCGCCGCGCCCTCCTCCTCCGAAACGGACGTACGACATTCAACTGTCAAACTACAAGATTCCAGATGAACCTGAGAGGTACCGTATTTCGCCCGCGGCAGTACGTCACAAAGGTCGCCTCCCCGAGGAGGTTAGGTTATGGTATGACCTGCTGTGTCATTTTTATGACGAGCATTTGACGTACTAACTCAAGCACAGAAGTTTCGATTTCGCACCCGGATCATATCTGCTACCGGCATATTTCCCCAAAGTAGACCAGCTTGTGCAGAGGGCATTCTTTAGTTGTGCTGCTCAGCACCGCACCAAGCCATGCCGATACAGCAGCTGTACGTGGCCTTTCCCATTGATGATGACGGCGAACCTCGTCAGCGGAGCCGAGCGGGATCGTGCTGTATGTGCACCATGCGGGAGCTTAATATTCAGCCCGTCAGGGCAATGGAGGCACAAACGTCAACTCAAGACGGGCGCCATGTGGACTCGTCTGCTCGCATGGCTGCCGCGATGGTAAATGAGGCACACGTCGTCGCAGGGCCATGCTGCTTCCGGTGTCGTTCCGCAGCCATTAGTCAGCCACAAGGGCGCCCGGGCGGCTGATACTGCAGCTCTCACCTACCAAGCATCCGTCACATGGTCTGCTTCTGGATATCTCTCCTACTGTTGGGGCAGAGGACATTCACGCATCCATCCACCGTCAGTGCTCTCCTCAGCATCCATGGACAGGGATCCCGGCACGCCGGGGCCCCCTCCCGAGCACCCATGCACACCTCTGTCAGCCACCCGTGGCGCCCCTGAGCGCTGCCGTTACAGGGCCCTTAGGCCTGGGGGCTCCCGGCTTGGGTGGGGCCGGCGCCTGGCCAATTGGCAAAGACCTCCAGGCTCCCTGGCTGCCCTGTCGCATTGCTCGCAATTTGGCTTCCTCCGACCTTGACCTGCCGGTGAAGCTCGCTCCCGTCCTCTGCACATCCTCTCCTCCAACGCCTCCCCGGCCCGATCCGACATCGTTTCGAGCGCCTTCGGCATGCCATCGGCCGTCGAGCCATGGCTGATCAGGACAACCGCTATGGCTTCCCCGACGACGCCGGCGCCGACGAGGACCAGTCCATCATCTCGGTACGTTTGACCAAGACGCCATCGCTGCCGTCGTGTGGCCGCGACGACGCGGGACTGACTGTGACGGCCCCGGCACTCAGACTCGCAGCCTGGAAGCCTTTGGCCGCAAGGTGACGACGACGGCGACGCATCTAATGGGCCCAAACGCCGACGCGGCGGCGCTCCATTACCAGACGGCCATGGCCGAGGTCCACAAACAGCTCCAGCGCCCGACGGTGCAGCGCAGCGTCTTCTCCATGGCCCGGACGACGCCGACCGACCTCGTGCGCGCGAAGCTGTCGACGGCGGAGATCCAGCACCGCGCCCTGACCCATCTCTCCGACGACCTGCTGTCCAACATCCCGGAGCATGACAACTCCTACTCGCTGTTCCAAGGCTTCCAGGCCAGCTTTCCGGAGCTGACGGACGAGGGCAAGAAGCATCGCCGCCGGGTGTCGAGGGGGAGGAAGCTGCTGGCGGAGAGCCCGGCGGCGTCTCGAGGTGCCGAGAAGCTGCCGCAGCTGAAGCGGGAGAGGGCCGCCATGATGCACGAGTTTGAGCTCCTCGGTGTGCGCAAGAACATGGCCAGCAGCGAGATTCGCGAAATCGACAACAAGATCGCGAACCTGCACGTCATGCGGAGGATCATCATGGAAAGACTAGCCGGGCTCGAGCAGGAGGAGGCGTTGCTGGAACACGACAGTGCGTGCCGTGCTGCCCGGGCTTCCGCCGCGAGTTGCGCTAACCGTCCTTGATAGTCATCGACGTGGAGGGGCGCCTGGAAGAAGCCCAGGCGCTTGCTGACGAGGCTGAAATCATTGCTCAAAACATGCCAAGCAAAGACGACGTCGACCTTGTCGGCGATGCCGACGACCACGACCCCGGCTTCATGTCGCAGTCCGTGTACGAGAAGCTTCCGGGATCGGCCAACGGCACGCCGTCGCGCAGGCCCAAAAAGGTCCATCGCCGGGTGTCGATGCCCATCCTCCACGAGCACTTCGAGGCCGGCTCCAGCATCCGTGAGATTCGCGCCCACCGTGATAACGTCACGGCCCTGGATTTCGATGCGCCGTTTGGTACCCTGGTCACGGCGGCGCTGGACGATACCGTCAAGGTCTGGGACCTGAACGCCGGGAGATGCATGGGTTTCTTGGAGGGCCACGCCGCGTCGGTCCGCGCTCTGCAGGTCGAGGACAACATTCTCGCGACGGGATCCGCCGACGCCACCATCAGGCTATGGGACCTCAGTAGGTGCCATTACGATGCTCACGGCAACCGGTTCGAAAAGGACGGCGAGGACGAGGACGCGATAGCTTTCGAGAACCCCGACGACCAGCCAATCGACCCGCCCGAAGGCAGCATGGAAGACTGCGCGCTCTTCACTCTCCAGTCCCACGTGGACGAGATCACAGCTCTCCACTTCAGAGGAGACGTCCTGGTGTCGGGCTCGGCGGACAAGACCCTGCGTCACTGGGATCTCGAAAAGGGCCGTTGCGTGCAGACATTAGATGTCATGTGGGCCGCCGCACAAGCCTCGGCAAGTTCGAGCGCCGGCGACGGCTCGTGGAGGCCGACCGGGCGGTCGCAGCCTGGCGCGGCAGACTTCGTGGGTGCTCTGCAGGTGTTTGAGTCTGCTCTGGCTTGCGGCACTGCCGACGGCATGGTCCGCTTGTGGGACCTCCGGAGCGGGCAGGTTCACCGAAGCTTGGTTGGCCATACAGGAGCCGTCACGTGCTTGCAATTCGACGATGTTCATCTGGTGACGGGCAGCCTGGACAGGAGCGTCAGGGTAAGTCGTGGGCTCTCTACCATGGCGTCGCGTATCAACAGCCGCTGACCTGGGTTCCCAGATATGGGACCTGCGAACGGGATCCATCCACGACGCCTATGCATACGACAACCCCATCACGAGCATGATGTTTGACGCTCGGAGGATAGTGAGCGCGGCCGGAGAGGACGTGGCCAAGGTGTACGACAAGGTCGAGGGCCGACAGTGGGACTGCGGCGCCGGCATAGCAGAGGCCGACGAGGGGAAGAGCCCGGCCGTCGTGGAGCGCGTACGTCTAAAAGATGGCTATCTGGTTGAGGGTAGACGGGACGGCATTGTAGGTGTATGGACGTGTTAGGAATAGGAAAGCCGAGTTCAACTCGAGCCATGTTGCAGAGGCTGTGTAACGGCGGCCAAGTACAGGGTAGCTAGCTCCTCCACCACACATTCGGCTTCTGACCCTTTTGACCCACCAAGAATTATTCTGTACGGTTTACGACAGTTTGCAGTGCGTGCTGCTCTGTCTTCTTGCTCTGTCTTCTATCCAACGGTTGAGTTCGATCCGTGTCTGGTTGTTGTGTGGCACAAGACAGCTTCACACCGTAATACCTCACACGGCTCGGCGGGACAAGCAACCAACCTCAACGCGCGCATTCTTCATGTTGCATCCACTGATGCAACGACCCGAGGACCGACCATACCACGGCAACCGTGAGCTTCAAGCGAGTGCCATACCGCTCCGAATGGATCTGGTTCGCGACCAACTCCTGTCGCGGTACCTGGAGGCTGCAAACACCATCGCCGACGCGCCGGCATCAGGCCTCGGGACCCGTGGAGGCTCATCCACCGACGACGGCCGCACGCCGGGCGATGCATCTCAGGAGGCCGGGATGGACGCTCAAGGGGCTGCCGTGGAAGAGCTCCTCAAACGCCAGGCCGTCCTCCTGGCGCGAGTCCACAACGCCGCGGAGACGGGCGGCGCGCGGGCCCCTCACGGCGTGGACGAGGAGCTGCTTCGACGGCGGCTCCGCGACCTGGCCTCGATTGCCATGAGCAGGTTCTACTCGTACCGCTACGACCGGGTGCCGACGCACTGGCGGCGTCTATACACGGATGCCCTGGTCCTCACGACGCACCACGACGTGCTGTCGTCCCTGTCTGCTGCCCGTGGCCGGCTGGCCGAGGACGCGCTGGGCCGCATAGTCGAGAACCTCGACCGGGCGCTCATCACGACGGGCGGCGCCGGCAGGCTCGGTGCGGCGTGGATAGAAACGACGCTGCAGACGCTGGAGGCGCTGTGCGCCGCGCAGGCGCAGGAGGCCGCGCGGCAGAGGCCGCGGCGCGCCTTTGCGGACCACGAACCCTACGGACGGCCGCCGACGTCGCCGGACAGGGAGTGTCCCCGGCTCGCCGACTGGACGCTGGGCAGGTTCGAGGACTACATGAACGCGGGCGCGGGCGAGCCGCGGCCGGTGGTGTTTACGGATCTGATTGCCAGCTGGCCGGCCCTGACGGATCGTCCGTGGAACCAGCCCGACTACCTCCTGTCCAAGACGTTCGGCGGCAGACGGCTCGTGCCCGTCGAGGTCGGCCGGAGCTACGTCGACGAGGGCTGGGGCCAGGAACTCATCCCGTTCAGGGCCTTTCTCGCCAAGTACGTCGCCCCGGGCCTCGTCGACGCCGACGGCACCGACAACACCGACACCGACACCGCCGACGGCGCCGCCCGGCAGGTCGGCTACCTCGCCCAGCACAACCTCTTCCGCCAGATCCCCTCCCTCCGAAACGACATCGCCGTCCCCGACTTCTGCTGGGCCGCCGTGCCGCGCCACCCCTCGGACCCGTCGCGGGACCAGCCGCCCGTCGACGCGCCCCGGCTCAACGCCTGGCTCGGCCCCGCGCGCACCATCACGCCGCTGCACGCCGACGGCTACCACAACCTCCTCTGCCAGGTTGTCGGGGCCAAGTACGTGCGGCTGTACCCCCCGCGCGCCGCGCCGCGCCTGCGGCCCCGCGCGCCCGAGCGCGGCGTCGACATGAGCAACACGAGCGGCCTGGACGTCGGCGTGCTCGAGGGGTGGGACGAGCCGCCCGACGGCGTGGACGAGGCCGTGCTGGCGGAGGCGAGGGCCGGACTGGAGGGGGTCGAGTACAGCGAGTGCGTGCTGCGGCCGGGGGACACGCTGGTGATTCCCATCGGGTGGTGGCATTACGTGCGGAGCTTGAGCGTCAGCTTCAGCGTCAGTTTCTGGTGGAACTAGACTGATGAGGATGAGGATGATGTCACGGGGGCATCGGCCGCGTCTGTCGCCTGCTGCGCGAGTGATTCCGGCTACGTAGGCTGCACCGACGCTCGCTCAGCCCTGGCGAGCATCCTCGACGCTCTCGCCCGTCTGTGCCTCCCGACGAGCCTTGGCCCCGGCCTTGAGCATGTCCCACTTCTCGCGGTACTTGTCCAGCGTCTTCTGCATCTTGCGGTTGTCCTTCTCCAGCCTCTCCACCTGCCTCGCCGCCGCGGCCAGCTGCTCCTCCATGTCCTGCGTCTTCTTCCTCACGGCGTCGTCGACCGACTTGCCGGGCGCCGCCGCCGTCGGCGACCCCGGGCGCATGACGCGATAGCTCTCCGCGAGGGCCATGGCCGAATGCTGGGAGCTGGCCTCGAAGGCGTGCAGGCGCCGCGAGACGTTGTCGAGCATTTCCTTGAGCGACTTGTTCTCGAGGCTCAGTTCCTCGACCGTGTTGCGCAGGTTTCTCTCGGCGTGGCCTCGTGCGACCACCCTGCGTTTGGCCCCGGGCGAGAGCGGCACCAGCGTCTCCCTGGCGTCTACAAAGTCATCCTCGTCTTCGTCGGCGGGCCCCGCGGGTTCGTCATGGGCGGACGCCTCCAGACGTCGCTTCTCCTTCTCGGCGTAGGTGAGGATGTTGGCGTAGGACATGGTGTGTCCGCTGGTCGGGACCACGTAGAAGGAGTCGCTCGCGCTGTGCCCCTCCCTCGCCAGGGCCCTCATGGTAGCCTTGGAGTAGATCTTGGAAAGATCCGGCTCCAGGGTGACGGAGCTGGGCGGCCGAGCGGCCTTGCGGTTGGAGGACGGAGAGGGCGTGCGTGTACGCGCATCGGCGGGCTCGGCCTGCTCGGGCAACACGGTCGACGACTCTTCCCGGATGAGGGGCAGCCCGGCGAACGCCAACGGCGCGGATATCTTATTGATGAGGCTGCCAAAGGTGCTATAGAATCGCGCGTACCCCGCGTCCTCGTTCGCCGGCGGACTGGCCTCTGCCCGCGGAGACGCCGCGCTCCTCGCACGACCGTCTGGCCGCGGAGGCGGGGACGTCGGCGGGACCCAGGTCGGCTTGCCGGTCTGGTGGTCGATGATGTTCTGCATCTTGGCCCTGGACCCGTCCCTGCGCGGGTGGGCGTCGACGTTGCCCGGCGCCTGATCGTTGGAGACGGTCGGGCTGAGCGGCTGGCCTCTGTACTTGGAGCGGATGCCCCGCGCCGAGGCGAGGTTGCTGGCTATCGACGACGACATTTCTCGCGACGCGAACCGGCGCTGCTGGGGCAGGCCCGGCATCTGCGCCGTCCTCGAACGGGCATCCCCCTTGGACCGCGCGTCGTCGTCGGCGGAGCGTCCGCCGTCGGCCTCGCGAGACTTCTCGCCGAGGTCGTCGTCGCCCGCCTGCGACGCGGGCTCCGGCGGCAGCCTGAGGATCTCGGCCAGTTTCCTGTGGTGCGCCTCCAGCAGCTTGAGCGTCCTCAGCGCCTCGATGCTCGTGGTGTGCCTCGCGGCGTTGGCGAACTCGCCGGCGGCCTGCGTGTGCTCGCTGATGGCGACGGTCGTGTCGGAAGCCTGCCGGGTCGTCGCCGCGGCGGCGGCGGCGGCGTGGTCGTGCGCCTTGACGAGCGGCGACGAGTCCATGATGCGGCGTGAGCAGCGATATTCGCTATGGTCAATCGGGCACGATGCGGGCGCCCATTTCCAGGCGTGAGGTGAGTTTGGAGGTTGGGGAGTCGGTCGGAAGACGGACGCCGCATCGGCACTAGCGGCGTCCGAGGCGATTGCCCCACACATCTGTTAAGGCTGGGCTATTCTTAGTGCGAGGCCGCTCACCCCCGAGTACCTCGATACATCATCCCGATTCCCCTGAAGCGACGCGTTTGAACGCAACCGGCGAGAAGCCAAAGAACAATGCTAAAGGGGGCCCCGGTATATACAAGACAGGGCTGTCGGAACCGCAGTGCTCCCTCGAATGAGAGAACGGTGATGGCTCGACCCGATCTGCACTGCATGTAGGCTGCCAGCGTCGTGTGATGGAGAGATGGCTTTAGGATTAGCCACGCCGTATAAATGGCCCATCCCCTCTCACCAAACACAGGACGGCTTTGTTTCCATTGCTCTGGAGTCCTCGGCGGCGTCTTTCCCGGCTTGTTTGGGCGACCGCGGCTGCCTCGCGGCTCTTGGACGCTCCTCGCAAGTCCACCATGTTCGCCTCTTACACGCACTCTGAGCAAACACCCAGCATCGAATGTCTGCGACAAAATGTGCCAGCCAGTGAAACGACATCTACTCTGCCCTCCCTTCCCCGGAAGGTATCGTCGCTGCCAAAAACAAGCAGTGACGTCGAGTCTGCCGGACAAAAGGCCCCAGCCACGACGACGCCTTGTCTCGTCACACCTCTTCCTCCAACTACATCCAAGACACCAGAGTCCAATGAGAACGGGCGCCTCATCTCGCAGTCGACGCACCACATTGCCGCCGCAGTCGTCACCACCATCCTGCCCTTGATTGGCCTCGTCTCGTGGGCGGCTCGGTTCGCCGTCATCGGCGACAAGCTCGACCTCGTCTCGCATCCGATCGGGGGCAAGCTGAGCCAGTTCCAAGCCAAGTCCATCGACTTTGCCGCCGGTGCCATCTTAAGCCCGCTGCTGTTTCTGTGCCTGAACTGGTACTGGTTTTCCAGTCTCCGGGTTACCGTGTTCAGCGAGAGGGACTCGCGCGGCATCCCCCTCATGACCGTTGTCGAAGCCAGCCGAACCGACTCTGGGTCTTACAACCTGTTCAAGCTCGCCAATTTTTGGCGAGGTGGCCCGAAGATGGTGGCATTTGGCGCCGTTGTCCTCTTTTCCGCCGTATCCAACACGTGCTTCGCCAACATGATCGCATATGAAGCGTTTCAAGAGGCCGGCCCGACATCCATGGCTCTATTGCACCCGCTGTTGGCGGGCATCCCGCGGAGAGAGGCCGCTTTGGGGGCAAAATACGAGTACAACTTCACGACAACGGAGACTGCCGCCTTGGAGTCCCAGATATTCCGCCTGTTTGCGGATATATCCTACCATGGTACCAGGGATCTGCTGGACGACGGCGCCTACATCGGCATCAACGCCACGAGAGCCACCCTGGACACTCTCCCTCCCCGCGTCGTCGGTCTCCGTGACATCTCTGGGTACCGCTCCTCGGTCGATTGTGAAACATCACGGCCGACGGCGATTCAGATCATGCAGCGCGGACAGGGACTGGTGCAAGTACGCTTCAAGACGCTGCAAGACCTGGGCAACTTCACCGGAACCTTTGACGCCCAGTATGCCGGCGAGGCGGTGGCCTTGACCGGGGCTCACAACGAGATCTACCCGTTTGCTGGCTTCCCAACGCTCGGCCCGGCCTCGAGCATCTACCTCGGTGAGCTGCAGAGCTTCAACTTGACGGGCAAGGTGCCCATCCAAACGCCGTACGGCAACCTGACATACAATGCATTCGACATGAAAGCCCCTGGGGTCTATACGGGGCCGGGGGCGTTTTCAAGCACAAAGGCAGTCATGTCGGGTGCGGGACTGAAGTGCGTCGTGCGGCGCCAGGCGGGAGCTTTAAACCTCACGCGCCGGGCCGACCTCACGTGGACACGGTCGACGGCCTGGTGGTCCGAGGAGCGCAGCATCACCAACCTGATGCTCGCCGACTTCCAGACACACCCCATCTTCCACGTGCCGCAAGCCCTCAGCGCCCAGCCGGGCCTCGGGCCCGTGTTCCGAACAAGCGCAGCGGAGTGTCCAGGCGACAGCGAAGCGGGCAGGCTATGCTGGCTGGATCCGGAGAGGGCGGCCGGGGCCAGGGTCAACCATGGCCTGGTTGCGCAGAACATGCTGTACGCAGCGGCCGAGGTCGAGAGGCTCGTGTACGAAACGAAGCATGGCGCGCGCAACGACGGCACGGGCGAGATTTCCGTCGAAGCCACGGCGACGAGGCAGCTCTACCGCATCACGTACGTCCCGGCGATCCTGCTGGCCGGATTGCTGAGCACTCTCGTGGCCGCAGCGGTGCCGCTGGCCATGGCGATGATGATGGCGCGGACCAGCAGGTTCCGAACCTGGCGCGAGGTCGACTCGCTGCGGCTGTTGATCGATGGCGCCGAGGGACTATTCGCGGAACCCGAAGTGCGGGAGGTGCAGACGGCAGGCAAGGCCACGCAGGAGAAGATGGCGAGAAAGGTGGCGGTCCGATACTCGGGAACGTTGGACGCTGCCGGCTTCGTGTTGAGGACGCCGTCGTCTACGAGCCGCCGTGACGCGGGTGCGGGCAGGACGTGGAGCTGACGATGGGCGGAAGCGGGCGGAAGCGGGCGGAAGCGGGTGGAAGCTGGTGGAAGCTGGTGAACGCTGGTGTTGCCCGAGACAGCCGGATCGGCCGTGGAGGCTGTTGTCGATCGGGGGCGAGCTGCGAGGCGGCCTCGAGCGCCGGTGCTCACGATGGATCGCGGTCGCACAGAGCAGAGGGCTGATGGCGCACAAGACGCAGGACGAAGGTTCGTGACGGAGAGAGGTGGCCAGAGGCGGCCGCCGGTGACGTCTTCATTTCCTGCAGCGCACCTTCAGTGGGTGGCGCCCCGCCCGACGGCCGCTTACAGGGGGCCTTTGAACCAACGGCGGCTCGGCCGTTTGGCCAGCCTTTTGGGACTAATTACGGAATGATTCACGTCGTTTAATCTCGATTCACGCCGTTAATCTCGATTCGACCTCGTCGCCGCATTGCCTGCCCTGGCATGCCCTCTGTGCCGCCGAGCATTGCCCATGCCACAGCTGCACCTGCGAGAGGCCACGGTACTGGATCCGGCCACGCGCAGCGCATAGCATTTGAAGCGACAGCTCGCCGGCGACCCGCGACCGGCCGCCGCTCGCCGTCCCATCGCCGCCCCATCGCCGCTCGTGCAGCCCGGTAGGCGCCGCGGCCGACATGGACAGCGCCAATGGCCTGGGCAAGCTTCTGCCGAGATCCATCTCCGTCAAGCGCAGACGCAGAAAGCAGAGGAGCGCCGAGGCGTTGGCGGCTGACGATGACGCGGCCAGCCGCAGCCCGTTGACGCGCGAGCTGAGCGCCGACGCCGCGTCGGCAAACACGGCCGACGACGAGGACATGGACGACGGCAGCTTTGGGTCCTTCGAGTCCGGGGCGGACCCGGAGCAGAACGACTCGTAAGTTCCGCCTCTGCATGCCCCTTGCTGCCTCGACGGAGCGCCTCGTGCGCGTTGGACCTGCGCGTTGGACCTGCGCGTCGGACCCGCGCGTTTGCGACACCAACGGTGCGGCCAGATTGAGCTCAGCTCGCAGCCGACGCATCCGCTGGTGCGAGCGCCGTCTGGACCCGGACGCAGCATTTCCCCAAGCCCCCTTCGCGCCTCTTCCCTCTCCGCCGAGCATTCTGTTTGCAATGGTTGCCTGACCTGGTCTGCAGTGCTCGACCCGCGGCCAGCTCTTCGCCCGCCACCGTTTCCTCTCGCCCGCCGGCGGCCGGCTACCTGGCAACGTCATCGCCCGCGGTGCAGGCGAGGCGCCTCGACCCCCAGTCGCATTTTCAGCCTCCCCCCCGGCCCCGGAGCGATCGCGGCGCCGGCGGCCGAGGGACTTCTCCCGACGCCTGGACCACGGACCACGGCGCTGCTGTAAACCCCTCAACCATCGAACCCCCAGCAGCCGCCAGGATAGCTTCCCCTGACAGACGGTCGAGGACGCCGCGGCAGTTGGAGACGAGGCCTCGGACTCCGCCCATGAAGGATAAGCCGTCCCCCGTCATCGTCAACACGCCGCCGACGCCGACCGAACCACGCGATCCGGCCGCCGGGTCTTCGCCGGAGAGGAGGACGGCGCGGAACGGCGTGAACCCCCGGGCCGGTACGGAAGGCAGCACGCCCTCGCAGGTCATGAGCGCACATCGGAGGAGCAAATCCGGATCGGCGGCCATGGTACCCAGCAAACTGTCCAACACCACCCTGGCGCCTCTCACACCCACCGGCGAAGCTGCGCCGACCGCAACTGGTTTCTTTTCATCCGTGATATCCGCCGCCCAGAACGCGGCCACCACTCTCAGCAACAACATCCCTGGCACGAACATGGGCATGGGCAGCGGCCGGTCCCGGTCGAGTCTGCTCAAGTCGCAGGGCCTGTCGACCCCCACTCCAGCCGAAGTCGAAGCCGAAGCCGAAGCCGAACCCCGAATCGAAGACACCATGGACCGGAAAGAATCCGCGGTCCGGACGCTGGGGAGCGGCGATTTGAGCCTGAGCCAGCTCGGACTCGCAGAACCCTCGAGCTCAGTTGCCTCGCAAGTCAGTGCCAGGTTTGCGGATGCGGCCGATACGAGAACCAGGTCGGAATCGGCGCCGGTCGACCCGCACGCCCGAATCGCAGATACCCTCCCGGACGAGTCCACCAGCAGACCTCGTTCTTTGGTGGACGCTGCGAGCGGTGACCAGACACCGCCGCAGGTGGAGCTGGCGGACGGCCGGGCCGGCTTCCAAAGAAGCTCGAGCGTGCGGAGTGCCATCAAACCGCGCAGGAATCGGGGAAGCTCCGTCACCACGGGCGGAACCGGGACGACGAGCCGGCCCGCGATCGCGGCGGCTCACACCTCCGTCATTGCCCCCAGCGGCGGTTTTGGGGCACCGAAGCTCACGGGGTTCGCCATTGCCAGTAAGAAGCGAAATCGCGACTTTCACAGTTTCTTCAAGAGCGTGCCCGACGATGACTACCTCATCGAGGACTACAGCTGCGCCCTGCAGCGCGAGATCCTCGCGCACGGCCGGCTGTACGTGTCCGAGGGCCATCTCTGCTTCAGCAGCAACATTCTGGGATGGACAACGACGCTGGTCATGAGCTTTGACGAGATAGTGTCGGTCGAGAAGAGGAGCACGGCGTTGTTGTTCAAGAACGGGCTCATGATCTCGACGCTCCACGCCAAGCACATATTTGCAAGTTTCACCAGCAGAGACGCAACCTACGACCTCATCATCAACATCTGGAAACTCGGGCACCCGACGTTGAAGAGCACGCTGAACGGCGTTCGACTCGAGGGCACGGGTGGAGACAAGACCGAAAAGGTCGACGCCGAGCCGTCATCCCTGGACATGGAAACCCGGGACGTGGGGTCTGATTCCGACGACGACAGCGAGGACGACGCCGACGAGGAGGACGAGGAGGACGAGGACGACGAGGAGGAAGATTTCTACGACGAGGAAGAAAACGGCGAGACCCCCATCACCCAAGCGACAGAGTTTGCTTGCGTGGATCCCGATGCAGAGAAGCCGGCGCTTCGGAAGTTTGCCACCATGCCGGCCTCCAACGGCGTAGCGGCCGACGCGGCCAAGGAATCCCCACCGCCGCCAGGAGGCTCTCCGGACTTCCCCGGCCCCGCAGCCCATCCGCCAACGGACTGCGGCGACTCGGCGACCCATCACGACAAGGTCGTCGGCGACGACGTCATTCCCGCTCCGCTCGGCAAGGTGTACAATCTCGTCTTTGGGGCGTCTTCCGGCACCTGGATGGCCAAGTGGCTGACGGGAGAACAAAAATGCACAGACCTGCAGATGGAAGACAAGAAGGGCCTGAGCCTCGACAGGAAGACGCGCAACTTCACATACATCAAGCCGCTGAACGCGTCCATCGGGCCGAGGCAGACCAAATGCATCGTCGCCGAGACGCTGGACAATTTCGACCTGGACAAGGCGGTCAACCTGAGCGTCTCGGTTCAGAACCCGGACGTGCCCAGCGGAAGCATGTTCACCGTCAGGACCAAGTACTGTCTGTCTTGGGCGGAGAACAACGCAACCCGCGTGCAGGTCAACTGCACGACCGAGTGGTCGGGCAAGAGCTGGATAAAAGGTGCGTACAAGAAGCGGTCGGCATGCGTGCCTGGTCGTGGGCGACGAGTGCTGACAGCGTCTAGGCGCCATCGAGAAGGGCGTCAACGACGGCCAAACGCAGTACTGCAAGGACCTGTTTGCGGCGCTCAAGGCCTCGGTCACGTCTCGGCCGCGGGCGGGCACCGGACCCCATGGGCCGGCAAGGGCGAAGAAGAAGCCGAAGAGGAGCAAGGCCCTCCTCACGGCCGACGGCGGCGCCGAGCGAAACAGCGGGTCAAAGCATGCCGCCAAGCAGGACTGGGGGCCCCTGGAACCCGTCAGGAGCATCGCGGAACCGTTCATCGACGTGATCCGACCGGTGCTCACCGGCAACGTCATGTACGGGCTCCTCGTGGGCCTGCTGGTGGCCATGTGGTTCGGATTCGGCTCGGGGCCGAGCAAGAACGCCGCACCCTATGGGCCGGGCATCGGCTTCTACAGCTCCAACCGGCTCGCCGCGTACGAGGAGATGTGGCGACGAGAGGACAGCGAGCTGTGGGAGTGGCTCGACGAGCGCGTAGGGTTGCACCGGCTGAGCCCGGACGGTTTGGACATGCGAAAGAAGAGCGTGGACCCGCGGACCATGGAGGAGAAGCTGCGGGAGGAGCGCATGGACGAGAGAGAAGTCGACGAGGCGATCCGGGTGACGGAGGAGAAGCTGAGGGTGCTGAGGGAGGTGGTCGGAAAGGCGAGCCAGAGCCAGCGGCGGGACGGCGGACGACGAGGGACGCGATGAGGGACGCGATGAGGGACGCGATGAGGGGACGTGCCACTGCACAGGCCTTGCATTTGTACATCATCTACACATCTACACACCTGGCGACACCAGTGATTTCCATCTGTAAGCACCATGGGGCATTGGGGGCAGCGCAGAATCATGTTCCCGCATATTCACCAGCACCGAGGTCGGCAGCATCATCCCGCAGCCGACACCGCCTCATGCTGCGGCCCCTGAATACGCCCGAGGCGGACCTGGACCGGGCGGACCGAGCGTGACGGCATCGAAGCTCGAGGAATGCCTGGGCAAGGCGCACCCGCCGTTGGCGCCGTCGTCGGCGGACGCGAGTCTGCCTCGTCGGCCGCCCGTGCGTGCCAGCAGCCAACACCAGCCATCGCCAGCCAACGCCAGCCATCGCCAGCCAACGCCAGCCAACGCCAGCCAACGCCAGCAGGCTGCCTCCGACCGACGCCGGCGCACCGCGCACCCCGAATCGGATGCCATGCAGTCCGTCCCCTCAGCCACGGCCGCATCAGCAATCAGCGCCTGCCGGGCGCCCGGGCTCTGGGCGACAGGCCCCGCCGGCAAAGTCCTAGGCCTGCCGCCGAGTCCTACGCCTCTTATTCGCCCTAGGACCTCGCCCTGCCTGCTGCCGCCAGCCTCATTCCTCCGCACCCGCGCGGTGCGTGGGAGATGGATTAAAACGGCTTGTGTGGCGACGTGCGAGGGGACGTCCTCGGGCCCTGACTCGTCCCCTTCTGCCATTGCGGTGCTTGTCGACGCCGTTGCCCGCCACCGCCATGGAGAGCTTCAGACGTTCCTCGTTGGAGGAAACAGGCCTCGCTGCCTCAGCCCTACGACGATGGACCTGGAGTCCCACGGGCCATCGCCTGGGCCTGAGGCGTTCGGCGACGGGCTCGACCGCCGCCGTCTCCGTCGCCGTCTCCGTCGCCTCGCTCGAGAGCGACAAGGGCGCGACGACATGCGTGTACGAAAGACGGCCCCCCTCGGCCCCCCCGCCCGCTGCCCGTCTGCCGGCGCGCTGACTTGACCTCGCAGGACCCGGGAGACGTCGAGCGACGAGTGTGCCCTCCACAGGTTCATCGTCTGGGCCGCCGTCAAGCGCAACGCCTGCGCCGGCATGACGCCCGAGGAGAGGCGGGAGTGCCCTCTGCTGCGGTGCCGGAAGCGCTTCCCCAACCACGAGCTCATGCTGCAGCACCTCTATTCGTGCGAGCACCTCGCGTCCGGCGAGTACTGGTGCTACGACTGCGGCAAGGCCGAGCAGCTCGGCGACATCAAGTGCAGGCGCTGCCTGGCGCATCCCTCCAAGAGGAAGAAGATGATGTCCGTGGCCAAGAGCTTCTTCGGCTCCCTCGGCCACAAGTCGAGGAGCGGCAGCCTCCCGGACCTGCATCTCGACATGGACGACGAGCTCGCCTGCTACGAGCCGGTCCCCGAACCGCCCGAGGTTGAGCTGCAGGCAAACGAGATCCACGAGATTGACTCGTGCGAACTTCCTCTGCCCACCATCGGGGAAGAGCCGGAGCCCTTTCCGGCCTACATATCGAACCCGTCCTCGTTGCCGGCCGGCGCGCGCCCTCGAGCCTCGCCGGCAGAACTCGGCCCTGGCCATTCCGGCATCGACGAGTCGCTCATCAACTGGGAGCCGTCCCCGACGCCGCCGCCGCCGCCCGCCGCCTCGGAGGGCCCGCCGCGGTCCGACGCCCCAAACCCCGCGGAGCGACCCGTACTTCAGCTCAACACCCAGGGGCTGGGCTACCATCGGGCGCGGTCGAGGCGCCGAAGCAAGGTGCTGGCGCCGAGCTCGTCGGTCCGGTCGACGGCCAGCACCGCGAGCACCAACAGCACCAACAGCACGTCGAGCACGGCGGCCAGCTGCAACATCTCGCCCATGTCTTCTTGGTCCGGCGCCTGGAGCAGGGCCCCTGGCTTCGACTCGACCCTGACCTCTCCTGCGGACGACTTGGCCGACCTGGCCGACCTGGCCGACCTGTTCCCGCGCAACGACAGTACGTACCGGCGCCGGGAGACTGAGGACCATGGAATGGACCTGACCGGAATTGCTGCCGATGCTTACCTGCCGGAGCTTCCCGCTGAAGTGCCAATGTGCTTGCTCCCTTCCACCGACACGCTTCAAGGTGATGTGGACTCGAACCGATCGTCGACCTTGACACTTGGCGCGTCGATTCCGACCGAGCAGCCCATGGACGCGCCCATGGACTCCGGCCTGGCTCTGACGGGCGGCCTGACCGGTCCCCAGGAACCGACCCAACTGGCTGCGGACATTGCACGCAACCAGCTTGTCAGCGCACATTCTCTGATACAGACGGCCCGAAACATGCTGGATGTGCACGTTGCCAATTCCATGACCAGCCTCAGGCGCGATGGCAAGAATCACCTGGTCGACCAGTTCCTCAACATGTCTCCCAACTCTGTCGCTGATGCTGGCCTGGAGACGATGATGGACATGCTCCAAGGCCACGCGGCAAAGTCGGCCGTCGAACTGCTCTGCTTCGTTCACGTCATCTACTCCCTCTCCGTGGTGGTCCACGAACAAGACGCCCCGCGCCGATGTACGGACCTGTTTATTCAGGCCGTGTCGTACGGCTCGTGGCTGTCTCACCGGGACAGACAAGCCTACATCCAGGTGGTCGGCTTTCTATGGAAGCCCAGCGAGATGGCCGATGGAGACTTGGTGGAGCTCTTGCAGACAAGCTTGTCTCGGCCAGGGAGGAACCTGGTCGGCCGAAAGGGAAAAGAGTGTACGGATACCCTGGAGGTATGCCGATTCGATGCGCTGGCGTTTGTTGCGCAATATTTCCTGGACGGTAAGGACCTCGGAGGCGAACCCGATCGGGCAATGACTGACTTGCGTGTGCGTGTGGCAGAATTGGAGGACTCCGCACTGCGCGATACTCAGCGGCCCGAGATACAGGCCTCTGATCTGTGCATGGAGCATCTCCAGGACGTCAACCTGGAAGCCCACGAGGGCTCTCCCTTTTCGGTCGCGGCAAGCAATACCATCGACTCGCTCTCGCTGCGATACGGAAGTGCCCCGGGTTTTGAACCGGCCATGAGCTACATTCGGGGCAGGGTGAAGTCGAGCTACGTGGCCACGCCCCGGCGTCTCGAGTTGGAGCTGATGCAGGCCGGCAAGGTTGGTTGTAGATGAAGCATGGCAGGAAGCGTCATGGTCGCTAACGCATGAGCATCAGATGCGACTTTCGTCGGACGTCTGGTTTGACGAATACATTGCGTTTGTGCGAAGGCATCTGGACGCACTATATGAGCTGTGTGGCTCCGGCACGACGGGCGACAATCCGCGTCTGCGGTACTACCGACACGGCGTCCGGTTGATGAGGCGGACGATGATCCGACGACCCGAACCAGACCAACCGACGACGGCGGAATCGTCGGTGGACGTGCCGTTGGATCCCCTCGGCCTCAACGGGCGCATGACGCCCAACCTGGACGACTTTTTCGGTTCGATGCCCGACTTCGACTTTGACGTGCCCACAGATGGCGCGGCTCCTGTCGCAGACACGTCCATTCCAGACGTTGGCTCGAACGCGCCTCGGCGAGACGCACCGGCATGGCTACCGACACCTGAGGGGACGACATGCATGGGGGCGTCGTCGGGCGGAACTGGAACGCCGGTGTCTCCCGCACCGTCGTCGTCGTCGCCGTCGTCACCAAACAAGGTCGACTCCAACAGCTGCTGTGAGATATGCGGCTACCGGCCAAAAGGCGACCCGCGGTGGTTCGGCGGCAGCATGGCGAAGCACAAGAAGCTGCAACACGGCGCCGGCCCGCCGATGATATACAAGTGCCCGTTCCCCGGGTGCAGCAGCCAGTACAAGAGCCGACCGGACAATCTCCGACAGCACCAGATGGACAGGGGCCACTTCGTGGACGGCGAGGACGACGCGGGCCAACGGCCGAGCAAACGTAAGAAGACGGCATGACGGGACGAAGGGGGACGAAGGGGGACGAAGGGG
>NRSZ01000989.1:0-17773 GCA_002901185.1 Tolypocladium capitatum
GCCGCCGCCGCCGCCGCCGCCGCCGCCGTCGCAACAGCAGCAGCATCGACCCTCGGTCTTTGACCAGCCCGTGGTCACGGCCGGGCAGAAGAGAAAGGCGTCGGATCGCCGCGAGGGCTCGAGCGATGACAGCGGACTGCCCCCCGGGACCGCATCCGCCCTCTGGCCGGCGGCGCCCGTGCCTCCCCCCGGGCCGACCGAGGGAGACATCGTCGATCGAGGGCTCATCACAGTGGAAATGGCCGCCGAGCTGTTCTCGCGGTACAAGGAGTCCATGATACGCCATCTCCCCGCCGTCGTCTTCGCCCCGAGCATGTCCGTCATGGAGCTGCGCAGGACCAAGCCCTACCTCTTCCTCGCCGTCATGGCCGCCGCGTCGTCGGAGACGAGCGCCCTGCAGACCGTGCTGCACAGGGACCTGCTGCAGCTCTTTGCGCACAAGGTCGTCGTCGCGGGCGAGAAGAACCTCGAGCTCGTCCAGGCCCTCCACGTCGCCGTCATATGGTACTGGCCGCCCGAGCACTACGAGGAGCTCAAGTTCTACCAGCTCGTCCACATGGCCGCCGTCATGGCCCTCGACATCGGCCTCGGCAAGAGGGCGTCGTCGCGGCGAGGCAGCCCGCCCTTTGGCCGGAGGGAGCACGCGTTCAAGCGTCCGCCGCAGCCCGACCCGACGAGCATCGAGTGCAGGCGGACGTGGCTGGCGTGCCACTTCCTCGCCGCCAACACGTCCATGTCCCTCCACAGACCCAACCTGATCCGCTGGACGCCCTTCATGACGGAATGCCTGGAGCTGCTGGAGTCGTCACCGGACGCGGCCCCGACGGACAAGTACTTCTGCCACCTGGTGTGGACGCACCGCATGGGCGAGGAGATTGGCGTCCAGTTCTCCATGGACGACCCCGGCGCCACCGTCGACGTCCTGGACGCGAGGACGCAGTACGCCTTGCGGGCGCTGGAGCGGGACCTGGAGAAGTACCGCGACGCTGTTCCGAGGGAGCTGATGCAGCGTAAGCGTTCGCGTTCGAGTTGCTCCCGGCGTGGGGCGTCTTGGTGCAATGTGCTAATTGATGGATGGCCGCAGCGACTCTAACCATGAGCTTCAACCTGCTCAGCCTGTACATGCACGAGCTCGTCCTCCTCTCCGACACGCGGTCGGACCACTTCCGGCCGCCATTCAACGCCGAGATGATCGAGGACGGCATGGCCGGCTCGGAGCCGCTCTCGGCGGCGCACACCAACGCCCTGTCCACCTGCCTCACCGCCATCGACGGCATCTTCGGCACCTTTCTCGCCATGGACGTGTCGAGCATCCGCTGCCTGCCCATCTTCAACTTCGTGCGCATCGCCTACGCCGTCGTCGTGCTCATGAAGCTGTACTTTTCCGCCACCAGCCCCAAGTCGGAGCTGGGCAGGGTCGTCCGCGACAACGTGCACGTCGAGCACTACCTCGACGCGCTGCTCGACAAGTTGCGCACCACGGCCGCCGAGGACAGGTGCCGCCCGGCGGCCAAGTTCATCGTCGTGCTGGCCATGCTGCGGAGTTGGTTCGTGAGGCAGGGCAGGGACGGCGACGGATCCGGCGCCGGCGCCGCTCGCCCCGGCGAGACGCCGTCGTCCAAGACGAGCGCCATGCCCCCCGACGGCTCCTCCTCCATGGCACAGCCCCGTGACGGCATCAACACCACCCCCCTCCAGGTCCTCTCCGAAGTCGCCATGGGCCACGGACCCGGCGCGTCCGCGCGCCACGTCTTGGACAGCCTATCCGGCCTCCGCCAAACGCCCCAGCCCATCTTCCACGACAGCGTCTCCGCGCCCGACTCGACCGCCAACGACGCCAACAACAACCCGCCCGAGCCGTCGGCCGCGGCGGACGTCGACCCCGCGGCCCCCATCGGCGGTGCCGGCGGCGGCGCCGCCCCCTACCCCCTGCCCTGGATGAGCCAGCTGCAGCAGCCGCCCGTCGACCCCGGCATGGGCCTGTCCTCGGGATTCGACCTCGAGGCCCTCGGCGCCGGGCTCGACCCGCAGGCCACGTACGAGGGCGGGGCCCGGATCTTCCTCGACGAGCCCTGGTTCAATGACATGTTCCAGGGCCTTCCCGACCCCAACTGCTTTCCCTTCTGAGGGGCCATGACTTGCGGCTTGGCTTCGCGCTTGCTCGTTCTTGCGCGTGCCCGTCTTTCCGTGGCGTTGGCGTTGGCGTTGGTAAGAGCAAAACAAGGATGGGTTCTGGGCCCGAATGATGCGGCGTAACCTTGCGCCATGTCCATCTAGGCAGCCATGCTGTGGTTTGTGTTATTGCCGGGGAATGGTGCATATCAGGAGCTCTTGGAGTTTGAATCGGCAGATGCCTGCTGCCGCTGTATCCGTACATGACTTTACCGGCCGCTGCGCCGAACGATACCACCGTCTACGACGCTCCGTCGTTTTCACGAGACGTCATGCACCGGCCGTGTGAATGGCCTCGCGAGCGAAGACAAAATAGTTGCTTAAATATTTGCTTTTGCCTAGAGCTCAGTCACACATTCGTGCTCTTCCTAAACGCACCGTTCTTAACGAAAGGTGGAGAGCCTCGGTGCCTCCGTCGAGTCCTGTCGACCATTTCAGTCTCTGCAGGCAAATCTCTCAACACCGATTGCCGGGCATCCTGTATCCTCGAGAGCCAGCATCTCGCGTCCCCTTGCACATCTGTACATGAATGCACCTGCTTCCGCCTCCATACTTGGCATAGTCCTACACCGAGTAGATAATACATGAACGTGAGCCATGTGCGCCAGCTATCCCAGCCGGGAGCCAAATATCCTCCGTCGCTCGCAATCATCATCGCTTGCCATGAAAACATGACTTTCCGCAATTTGTCGTCAATGTGGGTGAGGGAAAACCCCCAATTGCCCAGGCTCCAATTACCGGGTGCGATTTCGTGACCCAGGTGTTAGAGAAAGAAAATCGACTCGACGTTGTTTTTTTGACTGAATAAACGACCGACCACGCCGATCGTCGCCATGTTTTTCGAGAGATGCAAAGGGCTTGAGACCCTGTAGATTGCCAAAAAGAGCCAACGCCAAACGCACAACACCAACTTGCCGAACATTGGATGCCATGGTCTCGTAGTGAGTGGGTGAATAAGCTCGGAGGATATCGCCGCCCATGACGTAGTCGGGCAGGAACGCGGGTCGGTCAGACCCATGGCGCTCGGGGTTCGGAAGAGGGCCCCGCATCAATCCATGTAAAAATCGCCCTTGAGTATTCTCTCCTGAAAGGCATCGGGCTTCCTGCTCTCCGGCTTCGGCTTGACGGCCGCGGCTTGAGCAGGAGGCCGAGGCATGTCGGAGACCGATTTGGCGCGGTCGTGGTGGGGCTGGCCTCTTGGGGGAGAAGAGGCTAGTGGGAAGGGTGGACGAGCGTTGGAGACGGAGCTCTCGGCGCGGGACCTAAGCTGCTCGGACCAGTTGAAGCCCTGCTGGTCTGCACGAGGAGGGACATTGTCAGAAGAGGCTCTTGGATGCTTGGTGTTGCTTGCCTGTGAGAGGGTGGCAGAAGGCATGGCAATGCTGGCTCGGCGTCCGGCCGCAGACAGGGCGGCGGTGACGGCAGAGCCCTGCGGCGCCTGCGATGGCAAGTGGCCACTGGTTCTGCGTCCGAGCGAAGACGGGGGAGAGGTTGGGATATTACCATTACCAGGGCTGCCGCCTGGACGGTATCCCCTCATGGCCGGTGCACCAAAGCTCATGTGGCGGACAAAGGGCGTGGTGGGAGCGGTTCTAGCGCCGCCCGCCGGCAGGTCCTCGTCCTCGACAGCACTCTCGTCAATGGAGTCGGAGTTGGTGGACATGCTCTCCCGGCGCATGCTGAATGCTGTCGGAGTGGTGGGCGAGGCGCCCGAAAGGCCGATGGTTGTGACGGAGAGACGACGCCTCTGAGGATCATTGAGAGCCCCGCTCGCAGGGCCGGAGAAGGAGGGGCCGTTTGCACTGGAGGGACCGCGCTGGAAGAGGTTGGAGAGGGCGGCTTGGGTGATGGAGCTGCGACGGTGGCCAGTTCCGCCGCCACCAGCGCTGTTGGGAGGGTTCTCGGAAGACATGTCTCGGTCTCTGCGCGTCGTGTTGGGTTGGGTTGGGTTGGGTTGGGTTGCTCTGGGCTCTGGTCTGGTCTGGTCTGGTCCGCCTCTTGATTCCTTGTGTTGCGCGGAGCGACGAGGGCTGGTCGACCGGCGGTGGGGGAGAGAGATTGCTGAGATTCGTGGGTGTTTCTGGCTGGGATGAAGAGTTGGATGTCGGTGGGCGGTGGGAGGAGACGGATGGCCCCAGGGTGGAAGCAAGAAGGTGGTTCGAGAAAAAAGGTGGAGGTGCCGAGGTGCGGCACGTGGGATATGTATCAGGGGAGGTGGCAGATGCGGACGGCAAGAGTGGCCGGGCGCGGCGGAAGGAGCAAGCTGGGTAGGATCGCAGGCACTGGCCGCCGAGGAAAAGAGCGGTGGACGGGTGCACAGTGCCTGGTAGGTCGGTCGGTACCTTGTGTGTTTGCGGTTGTGTCTGCGGTGCGGCAGCGCGGAGCGTCCGTGAAGGGCGCAGGACCGAGGGCGGAGGGGCAGACGGCCGGATGGGAAACGGGGAGCGAAACGGGGAGCGAAACGGGGAGACAGAAGAGGCCGTGCGAGGACGGGCTGCGGGGCTGGTGACGGCGACATGGAGGCGATGGCGGCCGAGAGGGGAAGCGGACCATGGCCCGGCAGACGAGCGGGGGCCCGCAGTGAATTGCCGGACGGGATTGGGCAGCTGGGCGCCTGGCCGTGGATGAGCACGACGACCATGGCGATGCTCGCCTTCCCGGTGGGCCCTGACGTCGGACGCTGGGCCGGCCATCCGTTTGCTGCTGGCTTCGCGGCGCGCCGGCCTGTCGGATAATAGCTGCCACCGTGGGCATGGAAAGCCCGGCGGGGTCGCAGCCACCAACAATCGGCCTGGTGCCATGGCTGCGAATGGCGGCACGGCTGATAAGCCTCCGTCCACATGATTCGGCAGCGGGCGGCCCTGCAACCCTTGCGGGTTTGGCTCGGGCCACGGTGGGCCCGGCCCCTCCACCGCGCTCCCAACTTCCCTGTGCCGACTTCCCTGTGCCGACTCGCCCCGGAGTGCGGCGCTGCCGGCTCGCTCGTCGTCGCGAGCCTGCTGCGCGACCGACGGCGCGCAACGCGGCGCTGCGCTTCGGGCTCGAGCCGCCCGCTGTTCTGCTGCCGCGCGCCGCCGTCTGGCCCGCCCGACGAGGTCACGACGGGCTGCAGCCGGGCAGATGCATCCCAGGAGCGCAGTGCCCCCCCCGACGGCCTCGCCCAATGACAGCACTTTGCGGGGTAACATCCCTGGTGCGCAAGGGCCCAAGGCAGGTCCTCCATGGAAGCAGCCGGAAGCAGCCGGAAGCAGCCCTCGATGCCGTTCGCGTTATCTACAATTGCCACGAAACCCCCTGCATGCGGCTCCACGACGCTTGTATCGTCATGTCACGTCTTCCGCACCGTCCGCAGGACGCTCCGCCGGCCGTGTCCAACCAGAGGTCGCTCGCTGCCTCGGCCACTTCCTCTCGCTGCAGCGTGGCATCGCCTGGACGCCTGCCAATGCAGCGGGCGCGCATTCGCGTTGCCAACTGCTTCGATCGACGAGTGCCCGCAATCTTGCGCACCTTTGTTGGACGCGTCATGTCGGAGCACGTTCCATTCCAATCACGCCCCTGCAGCCGTCGGCTGTCGGTGGACGAGGCGGTTTGGTGGCTGATGGGCACGCCACCAACATCGCTGCGTCCCTGTCTCGATCCCCTCTCTGTCACCATGCTGAAACCGCATGCCGGGGCAGAATCGGACCAGATTAGCGAGCTGACGAGATAAGTCGCCTGCCACGCGCGCCTCCAGCCTGCAGTCCGTGTCCGTGGGTCTGGCCCAGTCTATTAGACTCTAGACCCGGAACCCGAGTGTCGTATCCCGTCGCTCGTTTCGGACAATAGACGACGTCAAGCCAACACGTTAACTTCGCCCCCGGCACTCTGACCTTGCTGCAAGCAACCTGGTTGCCCCATCGTCCCATCTGCGAGAGCGTCATCGGCGCCGTCCTGGCTCGACCCTCTCTGCTGGCCCCAGCCATGCCACCGCGGTTGCGTAGCTGTGCCTCGTTTACGTCGTGCAGGGCCATGTACTTGGAGCCGGAGTTTGAGTGCGTCGTGCGGGAATCCATTGAGCCCCATCTCAAGCCTTGAACGGGTGACATGCTATGCTGGGTTGAGTGGAGGCATCGCACGTGCCAGCAGCACCTCACAAGCCAACACGAGATGTGCATATCAACATACAAAACCTCCACGACAATGACGGCTGTTTCATATACACTCCCACGTTCCGTTCACGGCGCCTCGCCCCGTCTCTGTGCACACAGCCCGCACACGCCGCAGTCGCCCGAGTTGACGTATGAGCTGTCCATGCAGGACGCGCCGCGGCATCGCCACGTCCCTGGCGTGTTGGCCGGGTTGAGGACGTTGGCGCACATGCCGCACGTCACGGCAAGTGGCTCCGGGTTCGCAAAGGAGCACACGGAACATGTTGTCGGATCTCGGTGAGCTCGGACGCTTTCACGGGCTGGCGACTGGGCTGGTTGCCGGCCGGGTTCTGCGTCTTGGTTGATGCAAACGTACCGTGGTCCTTTGCGCGGTGGTGCCTCTGGCGACGCATCCAACCGCGACGAGTCTTCGGTGGGCTCACTCTTGACCGGCGGCGACAGGCCTCGTTCCGGTTCGCCCTCTTGCCCCTCTGGCTCAGCCCGGACTGTGCCGTCACGAGAGCCATTTGCCCTCTCTCCTCGCCGTCGACCCGGCCCGGGAGACTCCTGTTTCATGCTCCTCTTCCTAAACACATGCCGTAGCTCGTCGAGCTCGTTCCGAGCCTCGGGGTCGTCCGTGTCCTCGTCCTCGCAAACCCGTACCATTCCCCTTCCCTTGCTGTCCACCAGCGGGCTGCCGTCGACGTCAACCGCGTCTTTGGAATCTAGGTCTTGGGTGTCTCCATCCTCGTATTCGCTGTCGCTTCCGGATTCCGCCTCGTCCTTCTCTTCCTTCTTGCCACTGGCCTGCTCTTCCTTGTGCTGGTCGAACCGGGCCAGGGCCGCGGCGGCGCGGAGTTCTCGGCCACGGGCGCTGCCGGCCACCCGCGGCTTGGCTTGTATCTTCTTCCCCTTTTCCAACTTGACCTTTGTCTCCTCGTTCGCCCCAAGCGCCACCCCATTCTTGCCAAACTTCTTCAGGATCCGCCTCTCCTTCCTCTCCTTATACGACAGCGTCGGCCTCGTCTTCCGCTTCCTCCCGCGGGACCTAAACGTGCCTCCGCAGAGATGCTCCGGCAGCACCTCGTCCGTGTGCACCACGTCCCGCTCCCACTGCCCCGTGGCCAGGCTCGCGCCGCGGCCCCAGATGCCCTCTCCCGTGTAGCCCTCGGCCCAGAGCTTGTGCATGTCGGCCGCGTAGTGGTTGCGCACGGCCCAGAAGGCCCGTGAGTGGTTCATCTGCTTGCAGTGCGCTAGCTCGTGCATCATGACCATCTGGACGTACTCAAAGGGGAGCCAACGCCCTGTGCGCGGCGACTTGAGCACGAGCTGGATCACCTCGCCGGCGTTGAAGTTGCGCCCGACGAACTCGCCGTTGGGCTCGTACTCCTCGAGCGACATGACGTAGAGGCGGTGCTTGCGCATGACGGGCACTAGAAAGCGTTAGCGGATGGATGGCGGGACTCCTACATCATGCATCGGAGCCTTTACGCACCGCATTGTGCTGCGATTCTCTCCAAAAACTCTTGTGCGACCTTCTCAGCCGGCCCCGGCAACGGCTTGATGAACACAATGTTCGGGTTTGGCTGGGACTTCTTGGCATTGAGGCGCTGTATGCCCCAGGGCATGGTGGCTGTCCGGGCGGTAGCAGTGGATCGAGTTTACTTTCGATTAAAACTCGAGTCGCAGCAACGGCGTAACGGACGGACTGCGGGTGAGCTGGGCGATGTTGGACAGAATGCGCAGTTGAAGGCTTGAACTGGACGTCGCGAGACTACCCACGAAATCAGGTGACTTGGGAAACCACTTATTAATTAACCCACCGCACTGGAAAATTGTGCAATGCCATGATTTGGGCATACGTATTATTACTCCATGCACGGGCTTCCTTCTTTTTGGTGAAATCGGCAATTGATATTGAACAACAGTATAGACCTGTTGCGCTCTATTTCATAACTTCGTCAAAACACCAAGTATAACGCTCATATGTGGCTAGATACTTCCAAATCCCCCCTCATGAGATTCCAACCCTACTTCACACCCCTGGACTCCTTTCCAAGATGCTTCGCTGTGATTTCAATGCATCATGACGATCGTTCCGCATCAGGGCTTCCCGAAACTCCTGCCTTGCCTCGACGTTCGCAATTGCGCCCTGCAAGGCGCTCGTCAAATCCACGTGGAATAGGGGCTTGTCTAAACCGTGGACTACTGCTCCCTTTCGTCTCTGCTTCACAATGCCCGTCGCGGGCTTCTCTTCGGCCTTTCCGATGGCCACCGGATCCTTCAAGTCAGACAAGTTGTCGCCTCTGCCCAATTCCTCGTCATCGGCCCACTGCGACTGCAAGTTGATCTTCAGGTTGCAGGCGTTGTCCTCGGCAACAGCCGCTGCGGAATCCTTCCCTCCAATCTCCGCGACGCTGAAGATGGACCGCCACCTGTGACGCATCCCGTCGCCTGATTTTGTGGGCACTCCAAATCCCCCAGAGACGAGACCGCGCTTCGTCCAGCGGTTGTTGATGCATGCGATGTGCCAATCCACGGCATCCGGCGACGTGTACAGATCAAGTTGGTTCCGAACGTCAATTAGGCGCTGCACCGAAGTGATGTCGACGTTGTTGACGGAACTAAAGTCCAAGATGATGGCCTTCAGCGTGGGCCGTCGGTCGACGTCGAGGTCTTCACGCGATTTTGAAGTCTTTCGAGGCCCCGGATTGTTCCATGGCCTGTCACCTTGTCTTTCAAACGACTCCGCGCTCGTGCGGCGAGTGTTCGCAAAGATGAACTCCGTCAGGTAGTCCAGAGAAAAGTTTGCGTTGGGGTAGTTGAATCCCTCAGAGAACCGATAGATGAAGATGCCAGGGTACGGGCTGTCGACCTCGACCTCTGGATTGGACCCGTCTCCATGATCGAGGGGTAGGAACACGTTTCGCCCCGCATTGTCCGTGACCTCCTCAAACGTGCCGTATTCACCAACTGGCTTGTTGGGATCTTCTCCGATGATATGATCTCCCAGGACAGAATGCACCCGAACCTTGCCGAGGAATCGACCGCGTGCTTTTAAAATCCGGTAGATCAAAATGGCAGCAGATATGCAAACGGTCGCATAGAGGCCATCCTCGATGTTCGCAAAGACGCTGACGAACACACCGACGAAGAAGATGAAGACTTCCAACGGGGAGACTCTCCAGAATTGGTAGACGGTGTTGGGCGGCGTAATCAGATCGCCAACGGCATGAATGATGACGGCGGAAAGGGTAGCGTTGGGGATGTAGAAGAAGACCGAAGTAAGGAGGTATGTTGCGAGAAGAACGACAAGGCCCGAGACCAACCCTGCGGCCGGCGTCCGGACACCCGCTTTGGAGTTGACGGCAGTCCGGCTGAACGACCCGGTCGACGGATATGCACCCAGAAACGGTCCCAGAATGTTGGTCATACCAATAGCAACCATCTCTTGAGAAGAGTCGATGCTGTAATTGTTGACTCTGCCGAAAGACTTGGAGATGGCAATATGCTCAACCAGCATAACAATAACAGTCGCTGGAAGATGACCACCGAATTGGGCAATGACACCGCTCGGAAACGAGGGAACGCCAGCATCGCGGAAACCTAAACGCAAGATGGTTAGCTGTGGGCTACCAAACACTTGGGATTGAACGTGCCCTTTGGTACGGTCCCGAGAACATGAAACGCCGGATTGTCTCGTCTGTGCATGTTTACCAACCAGCTGACCATAGTGTACAGCAATATGATCACCACCGTGCGCATGGTATTGACAAAGAAGACGATGCGCCTGTGCCTGGGAAACCTCCGTGCTGCCTTGGCCAAGCTATGCCGGATGAGGTAGAGGGCCAAGAGAGCCGTGAGTCCCATGGCAGCGTCGAGCTTGGTTTCAGACAGGTGCTTGAGCGTATTGATAACGACCTCGTAGGGCGAGTCCCTGTTGGAGAAGCCCGTGATGCCGAGGAGAGCCGGGAGCTGGCTGACCGCGATGGTGATGGCAGAACCCGTCATGAACGCAGACAGAGATGTGATGGAGATGAGGTCAACGATCCAGCCGCAGCGGAGGAGGCCGATGCCAAGCACGATGCAGCCAGCAATGACGGATAGGGCTGAGGCAATGACATGAGCCGGGACATCCTTGCCACTCGGGGTAGAGGTGACATCCTCGACAACGGAGCCAACCACGGTGGACAAGACGGCGACGGGTCCAATCGAAATATCCTTTGACGTGCCAAACACCCAGTAGATGATGACACCCATGAAAGACGAGTACAAGCCAAACTGGGGCTCGAGCTTTGCCAGCGAGGCATACGCCATGCCCTGAGGCACAACCACGGCCCCGATGGTCATTCCGGCGACGACATCTCCGGCCAGCCACTGAATATTATAGTGACCTACCCAGGTCAGAAACGGGAAGAGGGACCTGGCGTACTTGGCCATGGCGCCCCCCGAGGGGAGCTGGTCATGAAGCCACTCCACGGTGGTCGGGGAGCCCTCGACAAAGCTGTCGCTAGTCTGTATTGAGAGGATGGACTCGCCGCGGGTGACGTCGTCCTTGTGGCCTTGCTCGGGGCCCTCGAGCTTGATGCCGAGGACCTTGGCCAGCGAGTGGCCGACCTTGGCTGAGAGATCCGGCATGGCTAACCGATGGTATGGCCGAAGCGTCGGGGGGCGGACAGAAGAGGGACGATGACGCGCTATATAACGAGCGTCCTACCGCGCCATGGCCATTTCGAAAAGGACCATGCAGGTAGGCTTTGAGCTGTAACCGTCCCAGCAGACTCGGTCCCGAGAGCCCGTACTCGTAAGAGCCTCTGTAGATCCGCGGAGGCGTCGCCGCAGTCTGGGTGTGATTGACGCCATGAGGATGGGGGAGGTGAGAAGGGACAGGCAGCGAGGTATGATTTGTCGTGGCGTCGGGTCACACGCCGACCGGCCGAGCTGGTCACGGAAGTCGATGAGCGATGGAACCGCTGACCCCCCTGAACACCATGCAGGGGCCCAATCCTGGAGCCATCGGCAAGCATCCGGCTCCGGCGGCATTAACAAAATGATGCAACGAGGGACGCGTGCTGGAGTTGGTGAATGTCGCAATCGCCTGTTAACCGCTCCGAGGATAGTGGACTGGGGAAGGCTTGTCTCCACAAACGGAAGGCTGCTTGCGCATCTTAGATAAGCATATGTATCTGAGATCTCCCGAATGTTAGAGGCAATAATACGTGCGCGGGACCCCGCGCATTTAATCTATCGCGGGTCCCGCGCAGGTTATGTAAGCATGTCTGCCGGAAATCTAGCTCGGTTAAGCGCTCGGTTAAGCTCAAGCGGCGGAAGCCGTAAGACATAAGTATCTCTTCGATAATTATCTTTTTAACCCTTTTAATTAAATAATAAACTAATGGCGAGGCCGAAGGTAGGGCGAAATCGTAAGATGGCCGACTACGCAGCTGGCCGCGGTTGTGGTGTTGAGCTTCCCGGGCACACTCGTGGCCCACGTAGCTTATAGCAGATCAACTCAAGCGAGTTAATAAATCGTTTTAGGAAGGTTGAGGGTTCGAATCGCCTATGCATATCGCTTTTTTACCCAGTTGACGGTATCAAATGCATCACAAGCCCTCGCCGCTAGACACGGGCACTGGCATACAGGATGGCTCGCAATAGGGCATACGGAGAAGCGCACGAGATTGCGGAGGCACTCAGAGCCGTTGGGTCAACGAATAAGGGACTTAGGGCGGATCAACGGATTAGCCGTAATGTATGCATATCATTAGAGATGCGTTTTTTGAGCGAATTAAGGCCTCGTTCCGAAGGCGACTTATATAATAGAGTGGTAGTTGTGATGCGATGTTAATGCGACGCCCGCATTGAGATGCACTTCCGCTTGCCATACTTCGTACTTCGTACTTCGTAAGCACACACTAAAATTCGTTAGCGTGGCCTAGTAGCGGGGGGAGTGGGTCCAAGGCGTTGTCTCCTGTGCAAATAGAACTTTGTTCCTCTCAATAATGTCAGCCTCAACCGACTTGTTGCTCGGACGAGTACGTCGAGATTTGCACTTCGCCCCACGGCATCCTCAATCACTAGAGGGTACGCTATTGCTCGAGAGAGAATCCCGCCGGCCTTGTTGCGCTGCATGAAATACAGGCGAAAGCTTAGACCTTAGACCTCGAGCGCCGCCACTTCGCGGGCTGCCTGAGGCCCTATACTCCTGAGGCCCTATGCTGAGCTGCAGTGACTCAGCAGTTTCCAAACGCGGGGTACTGTGACATGCCCCAACTAATAATAAGTCTCTCTTACCAAGTACCTTGCGAAACTCGTAAATATAGAGCCCATGGTCACGTGAATGGGCACGTAGCTAGGCGCCCTGTGCAAGGGGCATACGACCTCTCTCTGGCTCCTCGCTGTCCCTCTCTCCCTCTCCCTCTCCCCTTCTCTCTGGCTCTCTCTAGCCCCTGTAACAAAGAAGTCATTATTCGGCATGCGCGTTGATGGTCAATCTACGAAGTTAACGCGCGTGTGCTCGGAAATTAATGGAGACCCACTGCACCACCCCCACCAGCTTCTAGCCGCCTGGCCTCGAAACTCCCAACGCACACACGTCAACAGCATCGCGTCCAACTGGCGAGCTTCACCCTGCTTCCGGCCCTCTCCAATTGCCATGCTTCCTGCCATAGCGTCGCCCCGCTAGCCTCCCCGACCCATCACTCCATCCTCCTGTGCAACCATGCCCAGTCCACCGTCCTCCGCCGCCTCCTTCCACCTCGCCGTCGTCAACCGCCACCCCGAGCTTCAAGCCCCTCCGTCTCCGCGGACGCATCAAGCCCTACGAAGACTCCAGTCGGCGCACTCGCTGGGCGCCGCGGCCCGCTCCCTCAATCAACCCTCGCTCATCTCCCAGCAGCGGCGAGACGTGCACCGCAATGGATCCCCAACCATGGACCAGGGACACGGCGCCGCCAGCCGCTCGCCGCAGCGTGGACGCGCCAACAGCGATGCCGCCCCCCCTCTGGCTCATCACATGAATGTCGTGGCTGCCACCAAGCGCTCGAGTCTGAAGAAGCCCGTCTTTTCGCATGGCCATCTGTCCCTGCAGCAGATCATTCGCGACGGGCCCAACGATGGGGACTTTGTTGGTGCTCTCGAGAGCGCAAGATGGAAGGTCGTCGACGAGGGTATCAAAAGTGCCGACGATGGAATGGTAACGAGATGATCAATGTCCTTGTTTTGGAGTAGCTGGTGCAGCTAACGTTGATCGTTTTAGTCGCCGCTGAGGATATACGTGTGGCTGGTTCTCCTCGACCTGCCCATCATGTCCACCGACGAGTACCTCTCGCTCATCCACCGCGGAGCGTCCCCCGCCTACTCTAAGATTCGTAACGACACCTTCCGCACGCTCACCACCGACCCCCTGTTCCGCCGACGGGTCAGCGAGGCCAGCTTGATTCGCCTCCTCAACGCCATTGCCTGGAAGCTACACGACGCGAAGGAAGACCAGCGCCAAAGCCGGCCGAGCAGCCGGCAGTCTTCACACCCCCGCGACAGCCTGACGGGCAGCGTCTCTGGGCACTCTCAAGCAAGTACGTATCTTTCCCGACGATGCCGTCGCCGACAGGCGCCTCTAGATCTGGAAAGCTCGCTGACTATCAGTGGCTGCAGAATCCACCGCTGGCTCCGAGCCCGGCACGTACGTCCAGGGCATGAATGTCCTCGCCGCACCGTTTCTATACGCCGCTCGCAGCGAGGCTGAGGCGTTCGTTGCGTTTTACTCGCTCCTTACTCGGGAATGCCCTGCCTATATCCGCGGAGCCATGGATGGCGTCCACCGGGGTCTTGCCCTCGTAGACAAGGTCCTGGCCATGGTCGACCCGAAGCTGAGCATGTACCTTACGGCCAAGGGACTTTCGGCCGAGATCTACGCCTTCCCGTCCGTCTTGACGCTCTGCGCTTGCACGCCCCCCCTGCCCGAGGTTTTGCGGCTGTGGGACTTTCTGTTTGCGTACGGGCCGCATCTTAACATTGTCTGCATAGTTGCCCAACTTACCATTATGAGGTCTCAGATCCTTCAGTCTCCCAGGTGAGTATCCCGTCGGAATTCCTTGCGAGATTATTTGGCTGAGCACGCATTAGCCCTAACAAGGTGCTTCGATCATTCCCCCAGTTGAATGCGGATCTCGTCAAGAGCGTCACGATCGGGATTATCAAGAAGATACCCGATCACGTCTACGCCGAGATTGTCATGCACGCTCTGTAACCTCGAGACGCGAGGACGCAGTCGTCCTGCAATGCTGGCGTTGCCATATGTCTTGAGACGGCTGCAAGGTTTGCTTGCCAAATCATTCACCATGTGTCGGATTGATGTGACAGGATGAACCCCTGGATTGGGTACGAAATTTTATGAATTGCATGATTATGAATTGCATGTGTACATCGACGTTATGCCGCTGCGATGGTTGGGTGGGAGGGAATAATACACGATGCAGCTTTCCACAGCTGCCGGGATGGCTGAGAAATGCAACAGGAAACAGGCAGGCTACGAGAACAGGTACGACGTTATGAAGAAATCAGCTATGATGGATGTATCATTCATTGCATCTCATCTCAATGGAAGAATAACTGTATACTAGACTAGGTAGTGCTTGACGAGTAATGCATGAGGAGTTTCGCGTCCTTTCAGAGAACCATGTTGCTCCTCCCAGTCAGTACTTCGCATGTGTGCGTGTCTTTTATGCAGTTTATGTGACTGTATGATGGATACCGTGATACATACAATAAAGCTGTAGAAGAAGAATGAATACCCAGGAAAGTAACGCCGTTGTATTGATGCAGGAAATGCGAAAATGCCGTCTCCAACTCATGCTCGTCCTCGGGGGTTGCGTGTGGCCCCGTCAGCCAATCCATCGTACACACTCCCTATCATTCATCATCTCGTACATCGTCCTCTTCCCATCTCCCATCATCGTTCCGGCATGCCGTGGGCCTGGCGGCAGTTCTCACCGCGGCTGGCATCAACACCACAGAGCCGAATCGGCTCCTCCCCATCTCTCGCGGCTCGACCGGAGGCATTGCCACCCGTGTTGTCCGTCTGCTTCACCTCGCGGAAGCCACAGTTGCAATTACCAATGACCCAGGGAGGCTACCGCAGAGAGCACATTGCGCCCCCTTGCACTAGCCAGTCCGTCGAGTTGCGGCATCGGGCTCTCTCTTGGCAGCCTTTCATTCCCCTAACCGCGCAGCGCACGACGGAGCACTGCCATGACTGCACCCTGCAACACCAACAGTTGTTCAGCCGCCATGATGCCTAGCAATGCGCCTCCTTCAGAGACTTATCTCTCCGTCATGTTTTGCTGTCGAATCCTCCATCCTCCTTAATTTCTGCCCTCCAGACGTGACAGCCGCCGTTTAATAGGCAGGACAGCCGCCCTCGGCGCGGTGGAAGGCGTTGGAAAAGAACTGCTGCATGGCCGTGTAGTGGAACAGGATCCCACCCAGCACGGCCGCGTGCCACAGGTTATGGCTACCCCCGATGTAGTCGAACATGCCGGGGAACCATCGCTCGGGTATCTTGCTCGCGTAGACGATGGCGCCTCCAAAGTAGACCAGGATGGACTTCGTGATGGGCGAGTAAAAGTTGATGACAAAATCCGGGCCGTGGGTCAGGTACAGCTGCAGAATGGGCATGAAGCCGGTCAGAGCCAGGCCAACGTAGAATGCCACCCTTGCCCAAGCCATGTCGGCGCCGTTGAATTGCGGGTGCCATGGCAGGACAACGCCGCCGATTCCGAGGAACGCCGTGAGGCACATGTATATCCACCGGCTCATGGGATCGCAATAGAAGGCCGTGTACTCCGTCGTCATGATGGAGGCTGCAATCAGCAAAGAGATACCCGTGTAGTCGACGCAGGCAAACATGGAGATGGCGTTCATGTCTGCAACGGCGTTCATGGTGTGCCAGACCGTCGAACAGACCAAAGTCAGGCCCGCCATGACAAAGAAGACGGCCGCCACAAAGACATCGCTCTTGGTGCTGAGGTCAAAGTTGGCGCTGCTTGGGTAGAAGTAAAAGGCCACGGCCAAAACAAGAACAAGGCCAATAGCGTGGGACCAGATGTTGAAGAACTCGTTTGAGATGTTGAACATGGACCTGACGCATTCCAGCTTGGTTTCGGTGAAGCGGTAGCCCTTCTTGATGTGTGGGTTGTTCCGCCACGGGGTGGGCAAGTCATCGTAGAGGAGAAGGCGCCTCTCTCTCGCCAGCCCTATCGCCTGTTGAATGTGTTCCTCCAGAGACAGGGCCGCTCGCCTCGCTCGTTCGAGACCTTCGTCCACGACGCCTCTCGCTCTCTCGATGCTCTCGTTTGCAACTCGTCGGCCCTCGCCCATGAAGGCCTCGGCAGCGGTGGCGGCGTTGGCGAGACCTTGCTCACGGATCTTGTAGGCTCGGACCTCGAACTCGGACAGCATATCCTCGAGGAGGTCGATGCCAACGCGGGCCTTTTCGTGGAGCGACTCGGCCGCCTCCAGCGTCTCTTGGTAGCGCGTCTCCAGCGTCTCGACCATGACATGCAGCCTCCGTCGGCCAGCGCCGAGGACTTCTTCGGAAGCCTGAGAACATCGTGTGCGGACCGCCTGGAGAGTCGAGAAGGCGCGCGAGATGCTGTAGTCCCGTCCCAAGTCGCCATAGCTTTCGATCAAATCCAGCCTCCTCTCCAACTCGGAGAGGAACAAGTCCACCTTGAGCAGCAAGCCTTCCTCGCCGT
Source organism: Tolypocladium capitatum (assembly GCA_002901185.1). Taxonomy (NCBI): domain Eukaryota; kingdom Fungi; phylum Ascomycota; class Sordariomycetes; order Hypocreales; family Ophiocordycipitaceae; genus Tolypocladium; species Tolypocladium capitatum. Next base: position 17,054 of record NRSZ01000989.1, read on the forward strand.
CCATGATGGTCTCGACGATGGACTTCCTGCGCGGCAGGAAGAAGGAGTGTCGACGGCGTGGCGTCGGTTCCGGGCCGCGGTGCAGATCCGACCCGGAGGCTGCCCCTACGCTGCCATCATCGCGCGCTTTGCAGGCGCAGGCCGAGGTCAGCGCCGTCGTGACGTCGCTCATGGTGGCGAGGCCTCAGCTGGGGCTGCGCATGAAGCGAATCCCGGTCCTCTACGCGACTCGACTGGCAGACGTCGTCCACGAGTACATGAGGCACGAGCGGAGAAGCAGGGGGCCAATTGGTTGGGCCGAGACGGGTGGACGGGACCCTTCAGGATGCGTTGGGGGTGATTTGTCGCTGACGCCTCAAGGAGGCACCGATGTCGTGGCAGGACAGCGACATTCATTCGCATGCAAGGTCGGCGCGCAGGGGATGAGGAGACGGCAGCAGCTTGCAAGCTATTCCTGTGGCTGGTCGCATGCGCGCACAGAGCAGCGAGGGAGGAAAAGTCGCCGTTGGAAATGACGGGATTATGTTATGACGCTTCGCGGCTCACATGCTGCATCCTTGGCGGCTTACTAGTACTAACTTGGGCCGAGCTTACCCCGTTTGGGCGGGCTGGAACCTCCCCCTGTCTCAGGTTCTAATGAGACCAGGCAGGCAAAAAGGACAGCCAGCAAGTCTTGAGACCAAAAAAATTGACCGAGACAGGGGTCGAACCTGCAACCTT
>NRSZ01000220.1:0-13360 GCA_002901185.1 Tolypocladium capitatum
CATCAGCCTATTACGTGATCCCTACACAAAAACGAAGGCTGCGAGCGTGTACACGCGGATTTGATGAACGTAAATGTGCCAATCAACTGTTGTTGTTGTACCTTAAGCACCACCCCTCGAGCGAGCCGCACTGTGTAAGCTCTGTATATCATTCTTCCATTGCTTAACATCGGGGCGCAACAAGCGTCGATCGTATGTGTAAAGCCCATTTACCTCGCCCTCAACGTCTGTGGTCTGGGTCCAAATGCCACCGCTACATGCGTAGCGTTCCACCTGCTCTCGGAATTCCCTGAAGAGAACGCTGGCACGATAATTGTAAGCATTCAAGTCACTGTTGATCTCATACGTCTCGTTAATCGTGTTCATGGCCTGTTGCACCTTCCAAAGGCTGCGCATCAGTGTTAGCTTGTTGTGAGACATACACGAACATACCACTCACTGATCGGCTGAGACGTTGTGGCCTATTCCGCCAAACTCGCCTTGGAATCCGATGCGCTTGGGGTCATATGGCGAAGAGGCAAGGGAATAAAACGGTGTGCCGCATTGGGGATTTGCGTAGTGATGGTTGTCCTGGTGGCGACGGTCAACTTGACGGACGGAAGCCTTTCTTGTGGGAAGGACAAGATCTCACCGAGAAGTCACCAAACCCATGGTCATTCCAGCCAGTGGCAGCATTGACCAACCTCGTGGGATCGATGCTTCTGATCACTCGTGTGAGCGTTCCTTCGGGGTATGGAGGGTTCCGCAGTTGACCCCAGCCTTCGTTGTAAATAACCTATCGACAGCACTTAGTTTCCGCAGAAGCAGCGGATATCGTAAGCATTATTAGCTCTTACCCAGGTCACAATAGACGGATAGCTTTTGTGCTGGTTGATGAGTATCTCGAGTTGGCGCTGAAACTCTTGCTGCTGTGCCGCGTTGGGGAGCCGGTTGTCATCGGCCGGGACACTTGGCATATCTTGGACCACCATCAAGCCGATCTCGTCACATGCTTGGTAGAATAGGTCTGGCTCAACCTTGATCTGACAGGATGGTGTAAGACCGAGAGGGCAAGCAGAGAGCTTGGGATTGCTGATGGCTTACGTGCTTCCTCAGCATGTTGAAGCCTAAAGACTTCAACATCTTCAGGTCATAGATCATGGCCTCTCGGCTCGGTGCCGTGTACCCACCGTCAGGCCAGAATCCTTGGTCTAGTGTCCCAAACATAAAGACAAATTCGCCATTTAGGAGTGGTCTCTGAACACCTTTAACAACGCCGGTAGAAATCGTGCGGAACCCAGTATAGCTGTGGACCTCATCGTCGCCCATGGTAACGGTAATGTTGTATAGATTGGGTGACGACGGGGACCATAGCTTTGGCGAACTCATCTTGACTTTCAGTTCCTCGTCAGATGTGCCTGATTGAGTGGCAACCTCATGTCCGTGGGCATCAAGGATAGAGAGTTTGACGGGAGATCCTTTTTTCTGAGAGCTATGTGCTGTCCAGGCAACTAATGGTGCAGTTAGCAACTGTCAAGTTAATGTTGTTAGGTATTACTGGACTCCCACCGGTTCCGTCCATGCCGGCGGACACGTCGAGCTGCGTTACATAATCAGAAGCAACGCTCTCCATCCATACGGACTGCCAGATACCCGAGCAAGATCGGTACCAGATGTGTCTTGGATTTCTGGTTTGCTTGCCAACAGGGATGACTTCCGAGTCGGTGGGATCATATACAAACACCAGTCTGCATCAACGGCTGGTCAACTCATGAATGATTGCTAGCGAATAAGATATCGGCGAAGATACTCACAGCTGGTTGTCTTGGCCGTACTTGATAAGTTGTGTCACGTCGAGGCTAAATCGGAAATATCCACCAACGTGGTTCCCGGCGTTTACGCCGTTGACGAAAACGGTCGCTTCGTAATCCACCGCCTGGAAGTTGAGGAGTGTCGTCTTGCCATCCCATGACTTTGGGACCTGGAAGTTCGTCGCAAACCACATATTCGTAACACCTAGTTCTTGAATTCCCGAGAGAGCGCTTTCGACACAAGATGGTATCATGATTTCACGGTCGAGCGGGCCGCTTGGGGGGTTGCTGAAGGAAGCATTGGTCCCCGCTGCTTGATATGTCCAGATTCCATTTAGACTCTGCCAAATATCTCGTCGAAGCTGAGGTCGTGGATACTCTGGCCAGGGGTTGGTGCCAACTTTGTACGTCCAGTCAGTATCCAAAGGGGGTGTCTGAACCTTGTAAGGCACAGAGTTTCGCCTAATATGGGGGGGTGAGCTCGCTGTTGTCAGAGAGTAAAGGAAGATGAGGCCACTCCAGAAAGCCGCCAGCAACAGATTCATGTTGATGTCCTTGAACTCGTTCAACTCTGGTCCTGGTATCGTAGAAGGAATATTGTCTAATGATGCAAGCTGACAGAAGTGTGCCCGCATCTACCAGATACAGATAAAGCACGGAAACCAGGGGCTCAGAACGGCTCTTGCACTCTTGAAATCTAAATACACGATGCTTGCCGGTTTTGATACCCAATACCGGCCCAATCTCGGCGGCTAGCACCTGCAGATTGCCCTCGTCAGACATCAGCTGCCCTCAAAGGCAAAGCATGGTGAGGGACCCCGATTGGACTGCCGGGTGCAGTGCCACTCTGTGTAACTCCATACGACTGCCATGGTGCTGGTATACAGCCCACATGGTCCCTGGCGTGTACTCCGTACGACTCAAGAATTTTCACATACGAGCACATGGCCATCGTGCTAATATATATGAAACGATACTCTTTCCAATTAGGTACGAAGTACTCCGTAGTAGAACTTCCAACTTACGCCACTCGACGTCGTCAACTCCGTTGTCAAAAGGGCGATACTAACGGAGCTCTCACGACCCTTTTCCCCTTTCATCAAGTATTCGTATTTCACTGATCCAGACTGCCGCCAGCAGGAGTAGCTGCCCAGCAAAGCGTTTGATTGATCAGAACTACCGTACGAAGGATGCAGTTCTTGAGGATCTGTTATTGGAACCCCTGAGTCCTAATAGAAAACAGGATATTGGTCTGCAAGACCCACAGGACGTGCCGCACATGCCGCCCCTGCAATGCCAGCCAACAGGTTGCCAAGGACCCTGTTCTATTCCCTGCACTCGTGCACCAAGTACGAGCAACTTGGGTTAGCAATTGGGAATTGTTGGGAGCTGGCTTCTACTCGTTCAATTTGGCTATATAATGGGCCCAGAACCCGTTGCACGATTATTATTACTAGAGAGTATATAGACTTATAATGTAGCGCAGTTTATCTTATTTAGAGGCATCTACGAAGTACTTCGAGCGAAGTACGAAGCACGTAACTCGTACGAGTACGAGGATACCTACTCAAGGATTAGCAGGGAATCGATGCGGGGCGTGTACACGCTAAGGTTTCATGAACCTTGCGGGCGGCATATTAGATGCACACTGTAATTTATATACTCGTAAAGTATTCTACCGGCTTGCCAGCAACCGATCGCTCTTGCATTAACATTGGAATTAGAGTATTAATGGAACTAGTCGCAGTTCTGACCAGCACATTGATGTTGCGATGCCGTCTCTCCTTGACCAACCCACTTGGACGACTCTACGTGGCAGGTTGCTAGTTGGCTCTCGGGTTGTATTCGCCAACGTATTCAGGCAGAGATGCACGAGGATCTTGGAGAGTTGTTCATATGCTGGGTTGATGAAATAGAGCGCTGTTGGTTCACCACCGCACAGTCTGGATCAGGCCTGACTCCTCCGAATGGTCATATTTACGAAGCAACGGTGCAGGCCCGATGGATTTATTGAGTATGTGTACCAAAAGAATCCTCTAGAGCTCATTCGGTGCATTTAAACCCTCAGACTCAGCCTATCGCCAATTGCCTCGCCAGCATGAATATCGACATTCCTACCTTACTCCGTTCAGCACTAAAACTCACCTGCTAGCATCATATATCATACTGATACCGCATCCCAGACGCCCATGACATCGCCTTATATTCCTCTGACCGGCATGAGGCCCATGGCTCTGTTTCAGCTCATCCCAAGTGCAGCTGACTGCCATCACCATCGGATCTACGCGCAGCTTGAGCTCCCGTATGCGACCCTTGCGACACCGTCATCGATCGCTTCCCCACAAGCATTTCCGTAATAAATTCTCGTCTCTCAAACTACAGGCTTGTGACTAGTGATATTTGCATGGTCTGGTGAACATCAAATGCTTCCCATCCTCCAACCCACCACAGACCGGAGGAATTGTACAATATCGTCAATCTCATCCGGAATCTTATACCAATGTCCTTGTCCCTGGTAACACTTCCACTCGACCTCGTAGCCCGCACGCTGCATAGTCCCAGCCATGGCTTCACCCACAGAGCACGGAACCTTGTCATCGACACTGCCGTGGCCAAGGAAGATTGGCGTTGAGAGAGCCGTTTTTTCGTAGCCCGGATCCTCTACCGGTCGCAAGCACAAAAGATCCCTTTCAAATATGCAAGCTCTAACAACCGGATCATGTTGCTCCTGTTCTTCGTCGCCAGAGAAAGGGTCATTCTCGCCAACAACAGGGTCCTTTACTGCCTCCTCGGTATCTTCTCGGAAAGGAAGGTAACCGCTCATTCCAACAAGTCCACCGATGCGGTAGTCCAAGCACAACAGGACCGTCAGAGACATGGCACAGCCTTGGCTCAACCCGCCAAGGATGATGTTGCTCGAGGGAATCGTGCGCATCTCTTGCTCCAGAAGGTCCAGGATCTCCTGGGCAGACTCGGCAAGACCTCGCAACTGTACCTCCTTCCGATGAGACGGGTCTCGAAGGCAGGCAATGTCAAACCATTGCGTCAGCATCGACCTGCCAAAGGCCGTCGAGCGGCGGCGGCGAGATGTAGGAAAGATGAATCTCGCACCGGGGAGAAGCTGCGTGAGCGTCGAGCCGTTGGAGGTTGTGCCCGTCTCAATGAGCTCTTTGCCAAACTTCTCCCCATTAGAGCCGAGGCCATGGAGAAGGATCAGACTATGTGTATGTGCTGAGGTTGGCTCGACGATGAATGACGGCGGCGGTGGCCGTGGATGTTTCCCGGATTGAGCCATTTGCGTGACAGAGAATATACGTGCTGGTGAAGAAAGAAAAAGTGTCAAGCCTGGAAATTTGGGGACTACAGGTCACTGTTAGCCCCACTTCCGGCGTCCTGGTAACTTGATACACTGTCTTCAAAGCCAGCCGGCTCACCAACGGGAGATGTTACCGTTGTCGGTGTGACAGAGATTGCGGGCTCAGCCTCGCTAACTTCCGGCGGAACTGATAGCAGATGCACCACTCCAATGGTCTCCGCAGGCCCTCTCAGTTGAGGGATCATGGACTTCGATGCTGCGCAAGGTGAGCAGATGCCCTGTGCAGAGCCTTGTATCGCCATCGTGCAGTTCTGCTAGGCCTGGGGAGGGACTGGCGGTTCAGTACGAACGAACTGCCATTCCACAAGTGGTGGTTCACAGTCACGAGGTGCCACTGCTCAGTTTTAAGTCCGAATCTCGCGAGGAATCTCCGGGGACGAAATTATCTAGCTTGCAGTTGATAAATTAGTGCGGACTACTGGCGTTCACCGAGCGGCGACGTAAACACTTGTCATGTATTCTGGCCCGCGACAACGACTAGTACCAGGAGCACCCGGCAAGCACTAGGGCGCGTGAAAAGTACAGGCTCGTCAAACTTCTTCGATAAGGTAATATGAGACATAGAAGCCCGATCCATCATATCCAAGCCAGACAAGTTCATTATCTCTACTCCGGACTTCCTACGCAGCACGACAAGCCAAGACCATATCACGCGCGAGCACCATACCGACAACTCCCTGATGTAGCTGTGCGTTCTCCACTTCCGAGCGACCAGTTGTCCCTTCCCTGCAGCATCGTTGTAACCGAGCGATGCATCCAAGCTGGATCGCCGCTCATATGTAGAGCTGATCGTGGGCAAGGCACAGTCATGCTAACCTTGGTAGGTGCGGGTGCCATGTTAACGCATGGCGAGGTAGTTCGTATCAAAGACGCTGCAGGACAGCCTCAACATCTCTAGCAATTAGTCAGGATAAGGCAAAAAGACAGAGGTTGAAGTCATTCACAGCCTATGTACGTTTGAGACAACACACTACCCAGAATACATGTAAAAGCGGCTCTGATAAATCAAAAGTTGCTTGTCCGACGCCTAACCGCGTCGTCAAATTTTCCCTCTCCATCCCGTTCCAAGCTTTCCATCCGTGCAGGCTGTCCGACACCAACCTCTAGCTTCTGGGTTGCGTTGTCACGAGGCAGGTCATATGCATAGAGCACCTTCGAGCTAAGTACCGGTCTAACGAGATATTGGTAGAGAACTCATACATCGTAACGACCGTGTCCTCATCTCCGTGGCCCACTCTTCCTGGTATTCTTCTAGGGCTACGGTGACCTGAGTCGTCCGCCTCGAAAAATCATTTTCCAGAGCTTTTGTCCAGCATTCTCTTTAAGCCATTTCCCCTCGGCAGGATGTTCTTTCGGAAATTCTACATCGCACTCTGGAATCCTCATGTTATAACGAAGTCTTTCGAATCATTTCGCGTCGCGTCGTCGTATCGAGGGGTAGAGGTACTAATTTCCGCGTATCTTCGACTTTTTGCGTCGCAAATGGGTATTCGTTGATTTTCGCTTTCAGGGCTGGAGGCATGTCTCGTATAATACGGGTACTTTGGAATTGACGTTAGTCGGACCATGCCTAAAAGGAAAGGAAAGAAACGATATTAGGAGAGGATCCTAACAAGGATTTCCCATTCTATCGGTACCATGATGTTGCCACATTAACGGCGGTGGGTTGGCCATGGTCGAGGAGGGAGTAGCACCGTAGGTTATCGCAGCCAAAATCAGGGCGGTAGGTATACGTATACCATCGGTCTTGAATCACGATGCCACTGGTGCTGGGGGATCAAGTTTTTCATCTTTCGTGGAATTCTTCCCCTGGCACAAGGTGCGTTTTTGTCTGAACATTCTCGAAGCGGTTTGGTTTGCAGGAAAGGAATTCCCTTCGATTTTGCAGGCACGGTTTTGAGACATAAGGGCTCATGAAACATAATTTGACCAAGCAGGTTTTAATATGTAAGGCGATGTGCTGATCGAACTCCAGATTCTCTGCTCGAGTGGGCTCGGAGCATTCCCGGCCTTGAACAAATTGGTCAATCGCATGGACGTGTACTCATCATTCACCTCATGACTCGTGATGCTTCGTGATATATTACACTTGATACGAGCGGAGCTCAATCATGGACATTTTACAGCCAGGATGGTGTGCTTGTCGTCCATGGAATCATCAATAGTGTACTCGTATTCATAGGCCTTATGTGCTCCGGATTGCGTGCTCGGCAAGTCAGCGCCGCCTCCTGCGCTTCGGAATGCCACCAATAGTGGCGTGATCGGCACCATCATCACGTCAACGCCTCCTTGCCGCGCACGCCGTGCTGACACCTGCTTCATTCGGTATTTCGCAATATCTTACGTGATAGGTACCGTAGATGTCGCGGAGCCTGCGGCGTGGTCGAAATCGTATAATTACAGAAGGGCAGTCCCGAAAGCAGGTGGTCACTCACGGCCCGTGACACATTCACCAGACATAAGATTCGTAAACTCATTGTTGATCAGATTGAAAAAATGGCGCCCTCTCTTGTCGAAACACCCACCGAAGCCAGGCCTGCCAACACGTACAAGCTCAATCTCGGGCAGTACAAGGAGGTTGACGGCCATAGCATTGACAGAGACATTGAGACTGGCAAGATAGGTGGCAAGGGTGCCAAGGTGAGATTCCTCGTGCCCGTTCCGACTCTGCTCCCCCAAAGACATGAGAACAGGCGCTGATACATGAGTGTCAGTACCCTCACTACCTCCCGACCTGGAACCCGCAAGAACTCTACAGCCCGCTTCAGCCCTTTGAACACTACGAGCACGGCAAAGACGCCGACACATCGTTCCGCAACCTGCTCCCCCCGGGTACTACCGTCACAAACCTCACGCCAACCATCGGCACAGAGGTAAAGGGCATCCAGCTGTCCTCACTCAACGACGCCGGCAAGGACGAGCTCGCCCGCTTCGTCGCGCAGCGCAAGGTCGTGGCCTTCCGGGCCCAGGACTTTGCCGACCTCCCCATCCAAGACGCCCTCGAGTACGGCTCCTACTTTGGTCGTCATCACATCCACCCCACCTCTGGCGCTCCCGAAGGGTTCCCGGAGATCCACCTCGTGCACCGCGGTGAGAACGACAAGGGCGCCGAGGAGTTCTTCAAGGCCCGGACGACCTCCGTGGCGTGGCACTCAGACATATCTTACGAGGCGCAGCCGCCAGGCACGACGTTCCTGTACATCCTGAACAAGCCCGACGTGGGCGGCGACACGCTCTTCGTGGACTCTGTCCAAGCATACAAGCGCCTGAGCCCACTGTTCCGAGAGCGGCTTCATGGCCTCAGGGCCACGCACTCGGGCATTGAGCAGGTCAACGCTGCGGCGGCCAGGGCGAGCATCAAGAGGCGTGAGCCCGTGGTGAACTCGCACCCCATTGTGCGCACGCACCCAGCAACGGGCGAGAAGGCCCTCTACGTCAACCATCAGTGTAAGCCGTGCTCATATAGGCCCCCGACCGTTCGTCGGAAACTGACCTCGACAGTCACCCGCGAGATCGTTGGCATGAAGCAGGAGGAGTCCGATGCCATCCTTAAATTCCTTTACGACCACCTGGCCTACGGCGCCGACTTCCAGGCCCGCATCAAGTGGGAGGAGGGCACCGTCGTCATCTGGGACAACCGGGTGACGCAGCACAGCGCCCTGGTGGACTGGGAAAACGGGCAGCGGCGCCACCTGGCACGCATCACGCCCCAGGCCGAGCGGCCGTACGAGACACCCTTTGAGGGGTAAAATGACGTTGTATTTCAAGAAAGCAAGCATGTATCTTAACCCGCTGCGGCGCGGCTTCGTCTGTAGATGGCCAATTAACGACATTGAAGTCTCGCGTAGAGAGGTGTCTAGAATATAAATATCTAACTCATTTTAGCTTCTTCATGTGCTCACTCTATCGTCCACATCACCTGATGAAGTCCGTCGAGTGAGACAGCCCGGCAGCACGCACGTCATGATCGATCATGACTCGTGCTCGATTACGCAAATGACAATATATCTAACCCAAGAAAACGCTTCAACATGTTAAACGTGAATGCCATCAGACATGTTACGAGCGGCCAGGGAGACGGCCGTCGGCGTTGGACTCGGAGTCCCCGTCCTTGTTCAGCGTCTGCTCGTTGTTGAGCTTGGGATTGCGCAGCATGGCGGCGAAGAAGATGAGCGGAACGCAAAGGCAGATGCCGGTAATGGTCAGGACGCGCTGGACGGACTGGTAGGCCTCGACGACGGCAATCCGCTCAGGCGTGCCCATGGGGTAGACGGACACGACAAAGGCGAAGGGATTACTGTAGGCCGACTCGGCCAGGGTTGCGTTGACGCCAGAAAGCGTCTCGCTGAGCTTGGCGGGCAGCAGCTGCGTCCAGATGGCTCCGGAGACGGTGTTGCCGAGCGCGGAGCCGATGTTGTACATGGCCAAGAAGATGCCGGTCATGACAGCCAGGTTCTCGTGCTTGACGCCGACCTGAAGCGACGCCTGGGCAGTGTAGGGGAACATGCCACCAGCCACGCCGAGCAGCACCTGCGCGCCGATGATGCCGGCGCGGCCGCTGCCGGAGGGGGAGCCGCGGTAGTAGATGAGCAGGCCAAAGGCGACCATGTAGAGGCAGGTGCCGACGACGACGAAGATCTTGAGGCGGCGAACCTTGAAGACGACGAGGCCGAGGAGGGGGCCGACGATGACGCTGGTGAAGGAGTACAGCGAGGTGATGCGGGTGGCGGAACTGAGGGAAAAGTCAAAGGCGACCTGCAGAACGGTGAAGAGGTAGTCGGCCTGCATGCTAAAGGCAAAGTTGAGCAGGATGGCGATGCCAAAGGGCGCCCAGACGCCGCGGTCCTTCATGAGCGAAAAGGGGGCGAGGGGATGGGGCGCCCTGAGCTCCCAGAAGACGAAGACGGGGATGCAGAGGACGCCGATGACGAGGGGCGCAATGACGTGGGCGGTCCGCCACTGCTCCTGGAAGCCGCCGGCAATGGTCAGGGGCACGAGGATGAGGGCGAAGACGGCGATCATGAGAATGATGCCGACGACGTCGAGCAGCCAGAAGAGCTCGAGGGAGAAGCTGCGGAGGCCCAGCACCTGCAAGGAGGAGCGGTAGTCGTCGAGGAGGCCCTGCTTCCTGGCGCGGCGCGAGACGTTCCAAAGGCTGAGGATGAGCGGCAGGGCGCAGACGGGGTAGATGATGCACCACATTCCGACGCCCCAGTGCCAGGTGGTGGCGCCGAGGACGGCCTGCGAGACGTCGCCGCTGACCCAGGTGTTGATGATGAAGGGCAGGGCAGGGACATAGCTGAAGACGAGGCGGGCGCGGGTCGAGGTGATGTCGGCGATGATGACCTCGACGAGCAGGATGATCATGGTGTAGCCGATCTGGTAGATGACGCTGCCGCCGGCAAAGGTGTTGACGTCATTGGCGACGGCCTCGATGAGGGTGCCCAGCACGTAGAAGAAGACGGAGAGGCAGATGAGCTCGACGCGGCCGAAGACGTCGGCGATCTTGGCCGACGTGGGCTGGGCGGCGGCGGCGATGACGGCGCGGACGACGTTGATGGTGGCCAGCAGCGAGTGGACGCCAAACGAGGCCGTGGCGATGGGCTGGTAGGCATAGCGCAGGGTGCCGTCGAGGCCGTAGGCGTAGGCGACGAGGAAGAGACCGACGAAGATGACGACGCGGTCGGTGCGGGTGATGGCCGAGGAGAGGGCCTCGACGCGGGCCACGCCGGGCGACTTGATGTCCTTGACGGCGTCGGCAGCGGACAGGGGGGGCGCCGCGCCGTGGGGGCGGTTGTTCTTGTTGGTGTTGGTGTTGGTGTTGGTGTTGTCGTCGTCGTCGTTGCCGTCGTTGTTGTCGCGGTCGAAGCGCGCCGTCTTCTCGGCGACGCCCAGCTCGGCATCGTGAGGAGACGCCATGGCGCTGGTCGAGGCGAGGTGCTCGCGAGAGCTCAGCGGTTCGAGCACCGGGGGGAGTATGGAAGCGACGGCGAGACGGGGGAGCGTCGGCCGGCGAGAGACGGCCGGGGAGAGGACAGCTGGCGAGACGGAGAGACGGCGGGAGATGCGCGGTGTCCGACGGCGGTGCAGTGGCGGCAGCGGCCTGGCGCCGCACAGCTACTTATGCCTCACGGGCGATCGATTAGATAACGGCAGACCTCGTCACCGAGCGCGAGGTAATTTCTCTCACCCCGTCGGCCCGTTTATCAGATCCATCTGATTATCTGGCCCCCGGCGCTAGCTGAAATCTCCTCGTGGCGCACGGGATTGGCCCGCCGCCGGGGGCCTCGCCCAGGGCCTCGCCCAGGGATCGGATCCCCTTCCAGGCGGCCGGCAGCAGCACGAGAGGAATCCGACGGTTGGTTGCGATGTGGCACGAGGCACGGCTCCGGCCACGAGCCCGCCGGGCCTCGTCGACATCAACGGGTCGGCCTTCGCAACCGGCCCCGGGCGGACGTCTTATAGGGCGTCTTATATACATGATCCGATGCGCGGCGGTCTGGTTGGCGGCGACGCGGTGGCACGCCAGGACGGGCCGACGCCGCCAGCTGTCGCGTCGGACTGGCCGGTGGCCCGGGACCAGGTCCAAGGGCCTTGCCACGGCTCCGTTGGCTGCAACTCAGCCTTGGCCGTGCCCCGTGGGTCGTCTGCCGTGGGGGCGTCGTCGTCGTCGTGGGGGCGTCGTCGTCGTCGTGTCGTCGTCGTCGTGTCGTCGTCGGGTCTCGCTTTGGCTTTCCATACCTGGACGCAACACGGCCCGCCATGCAACCATGACACGCATTGCACACTACGGGGGAACGCGCCTGATGACGGACGACGCCTCGCTGCGGCGCTGCGAGACCCTTCGACTCCTCTGGCGACGCCGCACCGGCCGGCCCCGTCGCCGACGCACCCTGCATGGGCCCCAGCAAGAATGGGGTAGCTGACTTCGCTCGTACGAGCAGCTCCGGGTTGGGCCTCCGATGCCGCAAGCCCGAGCCGCTTGGCAGCTTGTCTGACCCTTGTCAGCTCAACCAGCCCAGCGAGCCGCGGGCTGCCAGAGTGCTCTACCCGGACCGAGACTCGACCTGCACTCGCTGCTGATCCTCCATCGGAAGTCAAGATCAAGGCCGGCAATACCCGGCCTCGCACATGTGCAACTTCATATGCTTACTGCAGCTCGCCTGCGGTCTCACAGCTCGTCCATGTCGTCGAGACGCAGATGCAGCTTAAATCCCGAGCTCCCAGTTATCGTCCCGACACACCACAAGCAGGGAGGATATCCTGGCAGCCGGCAGCGCGTACTCGGTATGCCTGTCATGGATAAATAGCTTCCCAGCCACCCCATCTAGCTGCTGCGATACAACACGGCAGGCCCGCTCAAGAGTGCCACTCCGTCAGATGTCACCCGAGGTTGAGGCTCTTGCGCCCACGACAGCGCATAGCGGCACCTAGGTTGCATGTCGCGACCCGCTCTTGACAGAAACACGAAGCCGTCTTCATCTGACAAGGCCAGGACCCGCACGCACATTCCTGACGCATATTCCTGCAGAATTCTGCCTGTGATTCGATCACGTATTAATGCAGCGAAACATCTGGGGCTGGGCCGGTGGTACGGGTTCATGCCAGCCAACCCGGGTTCCAGGAGCTCAGGCCGCCCTCCGCCCATTGCGTTGAGCCCCGCGGAGTAAAACAAAAGGACCATCATCTCATATCAAACTAGCACATCACATGCGTTGGGAGCGAGCTGTTGCAGGCTGTAACCAATGACGGGGTGAGGGGTTCTGTGCTCGCGTGCCTCTCGAGGCCCGAATCACTCGAGGCCCGAATCGATTGACCTGCCGTCGCGTCTCACGATGATTGATCCCATGTCGGAAACTCGTCGATTGCATTCTCACGAGCGCAGCCAGCAAGGAGCCAATATTGGCAGATACGAGGTCGGTGTCACCACATCCACGGAAGACCTCAAACTCCCATCCAGGAGCAGGCAGCTGGCTGGCTGGATCCGGGACGTCGTTCGGACGATCCGGGCGATCCAGCATCATCACCAAGTTTTCTCGCGCACATGCTGCTATTTCAAGGCCCTCGCTGCAAGTTGCGTCGACATTCTGCAGTACTTTGTGCGGCCACTTACACCCTCGTCGACGAGTTTTGTTCGCTCGTGCTACCCTAGGCCAATATCATGGCTACGACAGATATTGCGCAAGTCGACGCG
>NRSZ01000220.1:13498-29470 GCA_002901185.1 Tolypocladium capitatum
GCTTGACTGTCTTTAATACACGTGCCCCTTGGTCCAGTACGAACCGGTAGTCGTCTTTCGGGTCTTTCCTTTGAGGCAATCTCACATACTGGGCCGGTTTCTCAGCCCGTGGTAACTTCAGACCCCCAAGAAGTTGGAAGCCTGAGTCTTACATTTGCCGTTACGGAGTCGCCAAGCTCGCGGCGACTGATAAAATGCATACATACGCCATTATACTTGCCGCTTCAGCAGGGTACATGTACACCGCTGCCCACGATGCGAGGCCAGGCGTCCCCCGGTTCATGGCAGGTCGAGCCCCGGCAGGCCGACTGCACATGCCGGACTTTCGGTTCGCTCGCCGGGAGGGTCCTCAAGTTGCCCCATCGCTTGACGTGACGAGTCGACAGGTCTCCGCCGACGGTCGATGCGGCGTCGAGTTCGGAACGTCATGTGAAGCGGGTGATTGCTGCTCCAAGGGAGGGTGAGTTGCTTCCGTGCATGCGCGCGTGCGTGTTTGGGCTTTGTACATGAAGCTTACCGACGGCGACGTGACGCAGATGGTGTGGCCAGGGCTACGTTTACTGCTCGTCTCCCGCGTGCCAGATTGATTACTGCGACAGCTGCGACGGCAACGTCCGCCCCAGCGGCCGGGACACGGAGGACGTCCCGCGTCCGCAAGTGGGGCCGGTGCCGTACGGGCAGGGCGTCTACCACTGCGAGGTCGACGGCGTCATCGCGCTCTCGTTTGACGACGGGCCGTTCACCTACACCGAGGACCTGCTCAACCTGCTCAGCGTACGTCTGTCGTCTGACGCCCGTCTCGACCGGATATAGACGCCCCGATGATGATGCTGACCCTCCACCAGAGATACGACGCCAAGGCGACCTTCTTCGTCACCGGCCGAAACCTCGGCAAGGGCGCCATCAACGACGACGGCCTGCCCTGGGCGGCCCTCATCCGGCGCATGGTCCGCGACGGCCACCAGGTCGCGAGCCACACGTGGTCGCACCAGCGCCTCACGGAGCTCACGTACCCCAAGTTCCTCAACCAGATGCTCTTCAACGAGATCGCCCTGGCCGACGTCCTCGGCTACTTCCCGACCTATATGCGGCCGCCCTACTCGGCCAGCAGCGCGCAGACGGACGGCTGGCTCGGCGAGCTAGGCTACCACGTCACCTACTTCAACCTCGACACCGAGGGCTACCTTCACGACAGCCCCGCGACCATCCAGCGGTCCAAGGACATCTGGGATGAGGCCGTCGAGGGCCACGACCCACAGTCGACCAAGTGGCTGCAGATCGAGCACGACACGGTGGACCAGGCGGTGCACAACCTCACCGAACACATCCTCGGGTCGCTGTTCCGCAACGGCTTCCGTTCCGTGACGGTGGGCGAGTGCCTCGGCGACCCGCGAGAGAACTGGTACCGCGCGCTGGACGGGGCCGCCGGTGAGAGCACGGGACGTTTGCGCGGAAGCTTGCCTGTGTTTGGGGAGGCAGCCTGACGCTCCTGGCTGGCTGAACAGTAGAGGCTGAGCAAGCCATTACCTCGTACCCCTGTTTGGACTCCACCGTGTATCAACCGCTGATGTACGGAGCTCTCCATGCTTCGCACGAGCACTGCCCTCATTGTGGCCGGGCAGTCCCTTCACAAAACGTACAGAGACAATAAACAATGTCCCATCGCCTCAGCCCGCCGCGGTTGCCGCGTGCCGAACGGCCGAAATGCGCTGGCCCGGTGCCGAGTTCCCGCTCCGGTCTGCAGCGTAAGGAGGATTTCCACAAGCTACGCGATTGCCCTCGAGCCATCTCAGTCGCTGCTGCAAATCTGCGCATCACCCTATGCCCACATTCAACCGCGTTGGCAGCGCTCGTACGGTATTGGGGAGAGGGTGTGGTGTTTAGCCGTCATCGCCGGGAGTTCTGCCCGACCGGGCTGGCTCAAGGCAAACTCTGGAGCCACTCGCCGATGCCATCTCGCAAAGCCAGCCCCGTCCGCAAACACGCGAGGGTGCCTCGGGCAATTGCCACTCCTTTCCCTGCACGGCTGACACTGAGGCTGCTAGTCCGTGCCTCCAATAACGTTCTCCATCAGCTCCAGCCCTCATGGTTGCCAAAACTGCTAGCCGTCAGCCACCTGCGCCCGAGGCTCGTGTTGCTTGATGATGCTTCGCCAGCGCGAGCTCTCAAAGGACCGTGCCTTGACCAGACTCCATTTGCTTCTCAATGACTCGACGCCAGAGACGTTGGCGCCACCAGCACATTTGCCACCACACCCTTGCCTCGAAGCCTCTAAACACGCCGGTAAGGCTGACCCGGCAGTTAGGCACGTCGCTCCAGCTATCCGGGCATCGGGGATCAGCAAAAGGGTGGCATCAGGAGGCGTGCATTGCATTAAGGCGCCGTTATAGAGTGGATTATTTATAATATATAGTTCCTCTTAGCGGGCTTATTTATTTATGTGCCCAGATACGTAGGAAGCATCTGGTATTAGCTTGGGTAGGTGACTGTGCCTGTGTCACGCCCCTTACTCGTACGAGTATGTACCACTATTAATAACTGTGGCCCTCCTCTGTGCGCGACACCGGCCATTGAGGGCGTACTGGGTACTAGGAGGCGCCTCGCATGCCAGCCGTCCAGAGAGACATGGTCCATTGACTACGGCTGGCGCTGGCGTTGAGCTAGCGTGTCGCAACCGTCTTGCTATTCGACAAAGCCGATGTCCTACGAGGATGGATGTATCGACAGGGGGGTCAGCTGTGCCCCATTTGTACCTCAATAGCAACACAACCCAACTTCGCCATGTAGCCGAGGCAATCTACCGTAATAGTCGAGCGCAGCCCGTCGGCTGCAATAACAGCATCGCAGTGTTCTGACATGCTAGCTACGAGGTCTTTTGACATACTATCCAGCAGTCTCCCACGCTTCCTTAACAACCCGGCGCAATAGATCATATAGTTATTCTAGATCCAACCCTTCATCCAATTCCACACGGCTTCTTAGGTCTAGGCTAAAGGGAGACCAGCTAGAGACCATAATCCCTCGGTCCTTAAGCTCTTGCCTCGTCTCTTCTGCGTGGTATGCGGGCTTGTCTTGCATGAATTAATCATCTACATGCATCAGGATCCAGCCATCGACTAATGGAACTACGCGCTCGCAATAGCCCGAGGCATTGATAGAGCCGGATTCCGTCTCCGAGAAGAAAAGAGGCAGGGTCCTTCTCCAGCCTGCCACGGAAGGCAGCCCTAGAGCCAGCGGTATGTTTGCGAGGTACAAAGGGGTGGCCCCGGTCGGTACCAGAACCCGCATGAATTATTTCGCCCGCATCACAGGGAGTATATAAGCAGAGTGATCTCGTCCGGCTGAGTTCCTCCACCCCGAAGTCCTTTTGCTTTCCGTAACCACCTCTTACACGCACTCATTGACCTCTGTGTCTTACTCTCGTTGTCTCTACTCTTCACTACTCTTCGCTTTTATCTTAATAATATAACACCTACCCACCATGCAGTCCAAGCTCGTCCTCCTCGCCCTCGCGGCCTCCGTCTCCGCCAATGTCAACTACATGGCCGCCATGCCCGTCGTGCGCGACGAGCACAACCTCCTCCCCCGCCAGACGATCGACTCCAAGTGCCTCTCGGCCGCCGAGCAGATCGCCAAGTCCGTGCCCACGCCGCCGCCTGCCATCGTCTCCGAGCTCATCAGCCACCCCGTGACCGACCCCTGCCACTTCACTGTGCCCGGCAGCCTCAGCAAGGAGTTCTCCTCATACGAGTCCGAGCTCTTATCTTTTGCCTCTAAGAACAAAGACCTCATCTCCTCGTGCACCGCCTTGTCCAAGTACAACACCCTCGACGTCTGCAGCACACACACCGCCGCCACCGCCACCGCCGCCACCAAGGCGACCTCGGCCAGCGGCAGCGGTAGCGCCGCCGCCACTGCCGACAGCACCAGCAGCCAGCCCTCCTCCACCAAGAACGCCGGTGCCCGCGAGACTGGCATGGTCATGGCCGCTGTTGCTGCTGCCGGCTTTGCCTTTGCTGCCATGTAAATTCTCCCGACGACCTGATATCGTTGGTGGGTTAGGTGTCGTCAGTCCAAGATGCCTTGAACAGCGAGAGAGGGATGGGTGGAGCATGTCCTGGAATGGCTATTGTTAAAGGGATGGGCAATGGTCAGGCATTGTGTATACGCAGTTTAATACCAGTTGCCGCCCATGCTTGGGTAGAGGCAACTGGATAATACCAACAGCCATGTAGTTCTCACCAAGCTCAACCTCCGCTGTGTGACGTGAACGTGTATCCCACATGAGCAATGGCCAACATGCCCGTGCCAGGGCGCCATGATATCGTTTGAGGACGATTTGCTCCAGTCCAAACGAGACGTTGAGATGTAACTTGTCTTCAGCGTTACCAGTGGTTAGGCTGTGTCATGGTAGCCCAGACTTAGCGGGTACTCAGCAACATTCTACCTACCATGTACATGAATAACACGATGCGCCTTGCAAACCTTTTACTCTTCCTCAGAGGAGGCCTGTTCGCCCCCCTGTCCTTCTCCTTCACCATTTTGCGCGTCCTCGACCTCGTCAATGGCGCCTCCCTCGCGCTCCGCTTTCAACCACGCATCCCACTCAGGAAACAGGTCCTCGTCCTCGTCTGGTACGCCGATGAGCTTCGCTACCCGGCCCTTCTTTCCCTTTTCCAAGCTCTCCTTCCACTCCCCGACAATGGGGACGGCAAGGCTGGGCTTGTACGTCTGTGCGAACAGCACCGCCTCAGCCACACGACCAGTCTTGGTTAGCACCTCGGCGCACCGGTCAACATCTCCGAGGAGCCAGTAGCACGAAAAGGCCACGTTGTGGGCATTGCTCCCCCCCGCCTGAACAGCCAGCTGGGCGAGGCCTTCTCTGTCGCCCGTCGAGGAGTGGAGCAGGAGCAGAGAGCCCAGGTCCTTGGCATGTGTGAAGCACTCGGCAGCAAGCGCGACGTCCCACCCCGCCAGGGCTGCATCCCCCACCGTCTTCCACTTATGATCCGCGTCAGCCGTGCGCGCCAGATCCAGTGCGATGTCGAGCTGGTTCAACGCAAGGGCAAGATCAAACTTGTGTTCCGGATCCGTCGCCACCTCCAAGGCCAGCTCCTTGTGGCCCTGGCCTTCCAAGAACCTTGCAATCTTGTTGAGCTGATCCGCGGGGATGGTCGACAACAGCTCGGCGGCTGTCTCCATGTCTTCGCGGAGAACCAAGGTCTGGTATTCCAGCACAGGCAGCGACAGGCCAAAACATGTGACGTTTATATCCTTGTCGGCGAGATAGATGCGCGAATCTCTCTGGATGTATCCCAGGACGTACATGGGCTTGTCGAAGTGGGACACGGTGTATGTCTGGTCGCCGACCAGGTAGTTGAGTCGGTTCGTGCTGTTGGTGTAGATGAAGCAGTCGCCGACCCATTCACCCGTCCGAACACTGTCTCAACGTCAGCCACAACTACTTCCTGCGACATCTATTAGATGCAGGACAACCTCACCTTTCATTGATGTCGGTAATGACCTCGAACGCAGCCTCCACGCCATCCTCCTCCACCTGGCCAGCCTGCACGGCGTCGACATAGTTCTCTCGGGAGAATCGCAAGACGTAAAAGGTGTCCTCGCAGGCAATCGCGACCAATTCGCCGCTGTCTGACCAGTAGACCTACGCAATGTTAGCATCCCGATGAGACAGCTCAGGCATGTCCACGAACCTGCTTAGGCTCAACCTCGATCCTTCGAACCAGGCCGCCTGTAGCCCAATCGAAAAAGGAGATACCGCCCTGACCCATGACACCGAGCAAGACGCCCCCAGTCAGACCCTCTGCCTGGAACCCGACATCCAGACCGCCGCTCTTCTCGATAAAGTTCTTGTATACCTTGACGCTCATGGGCGACTCGCGGATGGCAAAGTCATTACTGTTTTCCTTTGACGCCCAGACAAAGTCCAGGGCAGAGCCAAACGCCTTGTTGCGCCACGCCAGAGCCGTGTAGATGATGTATTCGCCATCTCCGCAGACGGCAACGAAACGGCCGTTGGGGGAGTGTATCAGGGTTTGCGGGTAGACCTCGCACGTCCCGAGGTCCTTGGTCGGGAGAGATATGGGGTCGTTGTCCTTGATCGAGGCATCTATATAGCAGTCAGCACAGGGGAGGCTTTGGCACATGTGTTTTGACCAAACTTGCCTCCTTTGATAATGGAGGATACGACTTCATTGTGTCTCGCCCAGATCAGCTTGCCCGAGGGGTCCATGGAAACAGCGGGCTCCTCGCGTCCCAGCTTGATGACCACGGCACCATCGTCATAGCCCACGGCGATGCCCTGCTTTCCCTTCTGGTAGGAAACACACCACGCACGCTCAAGGCTGTAGTTGAAGGACTGCTCGAATCGGTAAGTATTTGCGTGCCAAACTCGTATCGTGCCGTCCTCGGAGCCGGAGATGATGACGGGCAGCTCGGGGTGGTAGCAGGCGAAGGAGACGTTGTTGGTGTGGCCCTCGAGGGTGGCAATCAGGGACTTTGTGGTGTAGTCCCAAATCTTGACGGTTCGGTCGTCGGACGTGGTGAGGAGGTAGGGTTTATCGGAATGAGGATAGTAGTCCACATGGTTGACGCCCTTGGTCTCGTGCGCTTCCAAGGTGAAGTTGGCCGTGCCTGAGCCCAGGCTCCAAATCTTGACGGTGCGGTCCAGGCAGGCCGACGCAAATGTATTCGTATCCTTGGGGTTGATGGCAAGTCCCATGACATAGTGGCTGTGGCCTTCGAAGACCTGGACGCACTTCCAGCCCTTGTCCCAGTCCCACAGCTTGATGGTCATGTCATCGGAGGCGGTAAGGACGAACGGCAGTGTCGGGTGGACGCAGATGGCTCGAATGTAGTCGGGGTGCGCCTCGAACGAGGTGATCTTCTCCGATGTGTTGTAGTTGTAGACGCGCAGCTGGAAGTCGTCGGATCCGCAGACGATCCAGTTCTTGCGCGCGACGAATCGTCCGGCTCGTACGGGCACATCGGTGAGCTCAAAGGTCTTGACGATTTGTTGCGTTTCGTAGGACCAGATGTAGACGTGGCCTGGGGGCAGAAGGAGTCAGATTACAAACTAAGTGCAGATGGCAGGGAGGGGAGGGAGACGAAGCACGCACCGCTGTAGAGAGTGGTGAGGATCCATGGCTCTTGGGGGTGAAAGTCAATTCCCTTGACACGCTCGCTGCGAGCGTACAGCTGGCGCTGTGGTTTCAATCCAAGTCAGCGTCACTGCTTTTGATTCCGGTGGACGGAAGCTCGTTGCGAAGGGGACGACGGAACGTGTCCTCGAGTGCGGAGCGAAGTAGTGCCATCAGAGCCTTGTGCCAGCAGCCTAATGCGAGTACCAACCTTGACGTCCAATCTCATCGTAGCGGCGGGTGCTCTGAGAACTCAGTCGCGAGTTTCTTCCAGCCCACAGGTCGACGGAAGGGGTGAGTTGTATCGGCGGCGATGGGGTGTCGATGTCGCCAGTGCCACCATCCGGCGCAGTGTCGGTCGGTTGGTCAAGGACGCAACGCAACGCGACGCTCTCACGAGAGTTGCGGGTTCGGAAATAGATCGGCGAGGAGCAGCTGCATCGGGGCGCGAATTGCGCAGCTGTCGTCGTGGGTCGTCGTGTCAGGCGCAGCGAATGGACAAGGTGAGGTGAGGTTGAAGCGACTCGAAAATGTGAAGGTGTCCTGCTGGCCTGCCATCATTAGCGGTGGAGCCTGGATTGTCAGGTATCAATCCCCTCCCCCACCCGTACGCTGGCGGGCATTATCAGCCCCACCACTAGATCGGCCCCGTGTCTAGGGTAGCTCCTAAAGCAGCCGTGAACGCTCCGACACAATCATCAAGGGGTAAGTCCTGCGTGTCTGTGTGATAGCTCTGGATTATGTTTTGGCACACCCGATGCCGGCCGTTTGGTTGCGATCGACAGGTTAAATAGGCGCGAGTCTGGACTTTGTACGTTAAGCGCTGGCTGGATCGAAGACGAAATGATATCTTCCATCCATCTGACTTCGTGATGCTCAAAGCGCCTTCAACGGCGACCTCAGGATCGTAGGGCGTTCCAAGTGCTAAGGGAGTGTGGGGAGCAGAGAAGGAGTTGCTCGCTGTGAAGAACGCATCCTCTGAGTCGTCAGAACAATGCCCAGCATTATGGAGAGAATCTCAGAGCTCTGCCTTGCTACGTGCTCTGCGGCACAGTTTTCCAACAGCTTCGAATGAGTCAATGATTTGCTCAAGTAGAGCTCGGCCTGAATCGTATCCGAAAGCTGCCGAGTGTGTCTTGCGACGTTGAAGCTGTACTTTGGCAAGGAGAAAGACTATGCAGCTAAAAACACCGACTGATCTCGGTCGTGCAACGAGATAGGTGCTCTTTGGCGTGTTATAATCCAAGGCATCGATGAAGTGTAATCATAGATGCCTCCATACAGCTTTCGAAGCTGTTCAACGTGTCATTCGTGGGTTTTTTCATAGGCGATCCGTATGTTCACAAATATTCGCGCTTGGAAAAGCTACACCTGGCATATAAAGCAGTTAGGCCCTTGGCTGAATCGAGTGGTCGACCTCTAGGAACGATTGGGCTCGGCGCCGAGAAAGCCGCATTGAGCCCTATAATATATCCACTTCATCTATTCCTTGGAGGGTATAGTGGTCTTGATGAAGGCCAACGACGTTTCTTTGTGCAATGCGCACCACGACTAGACAAATACGGCGCTGGACGATTGCGCCATCGTCAGCATGCGGATCGTTCCAGGTCTCGTCGTTAGGACCAAACGGTGCGATGCCAAGCCCAAGCTCAAGGCCGAGGAAAAGACTGCAGTAGCAGTCGCCACAGACAGTCGCGAGCCACAGCCGTCGGCGAAGGACTATTTCGCTGCAAGACGAGTGGAGAGTAAGAAGCTCTTCTAAAGCCCTTTCAATCTGGAGATATCGAGAACTCTCCCAAGGGTCGTCCATGCCTTTCGAATTGCACCATCGTTAAGTTGAATCAAGATTAGCAGAGTCAGTGTTATGTGGGTTGCGGCGGCCATTGAACCGGTTCAATTGTGCATGTCTCCCGAACCAAGTCTGACGAATCAATGAGAGTATTTATATACTTCGTAAGAGTAGAATTATAAATTTAGTCAAGAGACTATCTTGCTACATACCTCTTATCGGGTATAGTAAAGAGAATATCTGCAAAGGTCCATCCCTCCAACTTTTGAGGCTGATGCTAGGGTTGAAAGAGAACCTCGGCATTTCTCAATGGAGAAGAGCCAGGAGTAGCGCCGAGGGAGGGGATCTGGGCTTTGGGCTTCATACTTTAAGATACAGGTCACGCCTTTAGAGTGTGGCGTTTGGGATGCTGCTGATGTCGTGGCTAGGGAGGGAGGTGTGGACGCTGACGCTGGGTGTGCTGGACCTCGCGGCGGAGGTCATGCGGTCGCTGCGGCTGGTTTTGCCGAAGGCGTGGTGCATGCCGATTTGTGAAGAGCCAATATGCTCTGGGACACCGAGCGCCGCCGTGTTGTGATCATCGACTTTAACCGGGCGATCCTGCTCCCGCCTGCCCAACACAAGCAGCTTTTAAGGTTGTCCGGGAGGAAAAGGAAGAGGCAAGATGAAAAATTGGAGGAGTATGTCCAGAAGCATGTATTGCATTGCGCATGATGCCTGATTAGACAAGAAGTGCCAACCTACTTCGTACCGACCTGCCGCATGTGGCGTTTCAGACACCGCCCGTATACGAAGCACTCTCCCCAGCGCAACTGATTCATCTTCGTTGCAGTGGCAATGCCAATCACTACAATAAAGTCTACATGCAAACCTGCCATACCGCTCGCTAACTCGAGCTCCCATTTTTGTCCCGCTGCTGACCCCTCACATCATCGATGCTCTGGCGCGGGAGATGCGGACCTACGACAACTTTCGGTCCGTGATCTTCGATGCGGCTAAAAATAAGAGCGATGACATACAGCTCAGAGTAGGCAGTCTTTCCATGATTCGCGGGTCCGCCTGTACATGATCAAGACTCTCTTCGCGATGGGGGACCACTCCAGGAGAGTGGATGACCAAGTGGTATATGCAAAGCTGATCTTATTGAAAGATGGTCGGATTTCCTCCCACCAAGCTGCCTTCCTCAGTCGGCACTACTAGCACGTTTTTTTTTTAAATCAGCCATAATGAAGATTCTCTTCTGGAAAAAGTCCAAGACATCAAAGTCTCGGCAAAGCAAGAACACGTATCGTGTGTTGCATGAGGATGATCCGTTTAGGGAGCCGGTACTGAAGTGCCTCGGGCCGCTCTTCATCGAGGATGTCTACGAACTCGTCGAGCAACTCGCTATTCGACCCTTAAATGCGGACTTTAAAATTCCATTGCCGACGAAGACCGCCATTGCTCGACTTGAGGCGGAGAATCTCTATCCCCGGCTGGATCTCGTGGCTTTGGAGGGAGCGGGAGAAGAGGACGCGTTGCTCGGAAGGCAGTACGGCGCGAAGCTGCGTCAATTTATGCGTGTGGAACTCGACCAAATGCCGCCGGCGGACCGCGATCAGGTACCCAGCAAGCGCCGGAAGTTGATCGACTTGTTGCAACGCGAGGAGGACAAGCTACACTGCGATGTCTTCCAAGCCTGCAAGAATCTCTGCAGCGACCGTGCGGCTGATTACATCGGGCCGATAAGCCAGATGATGGAGGATAAATGGAACGTTTACGCTGGGCTCAAAGGTCTTTTTCATTGGCGCGAGAGGCACGGCTGTGGTGTGTTCAGCGACATTGTAGGTTAGCATCGCGACGTTGGGCAGGCAGCATGGTCTAACGCGGAATGTCGGGCGCTGAGTTCGAAAGCAGTCTTAGTTGCCAGTTGGTAGAAATGAACCATATTTGTAAGTCTATTTGTGTCATTTACGGTATCGCAATACGTCTGTCACACGTTGTCCTTGAATTGAAGCTACTGACTTGACGAATCTTGGAAACTCAACCCCCAGCACCCTGGTCACGGCCCTCAGAGCAGTGCGTTGGAAAAGTAGAGAGGAAAGCGAGTTCGCACGAGTTATTGTCTTGTAGTGAAGGTGTGTGTGTATGTTGTGTCTTGGAGTGAATATATATACGCATAGTTGCGTTTCGGTGCATCACGGTGCAATCAAACAAACAGCGCTGATGAACAGCACACTCCATGTTCGCCATGATTAATGTAGCTCCAGAGTTTTCCAGGGTAATTGATGCACAAAAACGAGAGAGATGGAAAGAGTACTTCGTACTTCGTACTGAAGCCGTACACATTCCATCCAATAGGTCAGGCACGGTTGAGACTACGTGTGCAATCGATAGGTGGGTCGCGTCCCCACAGAGATCAGGAGGTTTTGGAGCAGGGCATGGTGCGTAGTTTCCCAAGATTGGATATATGCATCCAGATTCACGCCCCTGTATAAGAGACCGTGCCGGAACCGCCTCTTGGCACCTTTGTACGTCAGATCCACGACGGTCGGCCCAAGTGGATGGCCATGTTAGCGTTGCTTCATGGGCACACACGTGCGGCGCAGGATGACTCACAACAAACGTCCACCGCAGCGTGAACGTCAGTGCGTTCACTAACAGTTGCGGCCCTATGAGTTGAGTCATCATCGACAACGCATAAACCGGTACAAGAGCCCCATCCCTTACTATGACCAAGAAGAGACTGAACCTCACGCTTTCTACAGCCATTAAGTATTTGCCTAGTGATTGGATAGCTACGAGTAAGGATGGCCTGATATCGGTGCAATAAACGGGTGGGTCACGTTGCCGACAAATAGGGGCTAATTATACTACATGCCTCTCGTGCTCGAAGAGGCGGTCTACTTACGGAGTAACGGAGTATGCTACGGCGAATAGAACAGGGTGGGCTTGGAAGTCTCTTGGCAGCGCAGTCTTCAAGTCACGTGTGGGCCGCGTGTGCGACCTTCTGTGGTCAAACACACCAATACATGGGATAATGAGAGGCAGGGGTATCGAGGCGAACCGTGGAGACCAGTGGCAATTCTTCAGTATAATATATTCTGAACCAATAGGCCCAATAGACGAATCTGGAACGGAGAGTCTTGAAGGGAGAGAGGAGAAACATCGTATGTAAAATATCCTAAACTTACCGAAGCTACGGGCATCGACGACGAAATGGGTCGCAGAGCGTATGCCAATGCGGCCGGAGAAGCAACTCTACTGCGTTCTTCATCCTGAGGAGGCTGAACAGGTCTAGGCCCAAGGCCGATATTGAGTTAATTGGTAATGCCCTGTCGTCGTATTAATATTACTTTCGTCTTATTTATACAGTTATTACAAGAATAGGCATTGATTCACACCAACTCCTATAGACTATTAGCCGTTGCCGCAAACTTTGATCGTGTGCCCATAAGATTTTATACATATTCTTTGGAGAGGATGCAAGCTAAACACTGACAATATTGTAATCAATTGACTATGTCACTGCTGCGGTGTCCGCCTGGCAATTTCGGTGTAAACCTCCCAGCCCTCCTCAATCTCCCGCTTCAATCCAGCCATGTGCTCATCCGTTTTCAGATCGTACCAATGGAATATGTACTGCACCTCCAAGTCACGTATATCCCTCCTTAGCAGCCCGTTTGTGCTTTCGCATTTGCGCCACCAGCTGACGCCGCCGCTCTCCGGTTTATGCGGGCAATGGCAATCAGTCTCGCGCAGTATTGTACTCAGCTCCTTAATGATAAACTTCCGAAGCATGATGCCCTGCAGCAATCCGGCTAAAATAAACTCTTTCCGGAAGTTTGGGTCATCCTCTGGACTAAAATCCAGGCGAGGCGGATCTACCGACAAAAAGAGGACAAGGACGGTTCTTGTGGGAATGGGGATCCAGAAGTCTCTTGTCAAGGGCTGAAAGATGAGGTGCCTGACGAGATCTTGCACGGCCCTGACAGGCGCGCCTCCGACGCATTTCGGGAACTGGTCCGCCCAACTCACACGGCGAACCCGACGAGATTGGCGGTTAGCTGGACGCAACATGGCAGCGAGTGAGTAGGGTTTTGTAAACCGTCTGTCAGCGCATGTAGTGGTTTGCCAGTCTGGCTCTCCTTGGATCTTATAGGCAATTCATCCGGCAAATTTCATCTGGCGCTTGCTCCCGTTCAATTAGGCTGCAAGGAACGGCCGTGAACAGGCGGGAATCACGAGCCATTCGCAATCCGAGACAAAGACATCGTCACCGAGCCTGGAAAACCCGCATCGCTGTATCGGTAAGGTCGAGCAGCAAGCCATAAGCTGTGAGAAAGATTTTCTGCGTGAAGCGCTTCTTGGGTATCACGTTCCAATTATGTTCAGATCTATATTGACTGCAGTGTTTACAGAGCTGTAGCTGACTCACGGACACCAAAGAGCGCGAGCCCGTAGTAAATGAACAAAGACGGCATCTCCATGAGTAGGGCTGCGTACATAGACAACGAGTTTCTAAGCTTAAAAATAAATCATAAAAGACGGACCAAGCTATCTGGAAATAACAGCCTAAATACGTGCCTCGTGAATCTCAAATCCAATAGGCTTCGCAGACCGGACCACACTATCCACAATCTTCTCCATGCCAGACGAGTTAGGAAGCTTTACATCAACTTGTGAAAGGAGAACAGCAAGCATCGTCTTCACCTGCAGTGTGACGAAGCCAGCACTAGGGCAACTCCTCGGTCCAGCCAAGAATGGGAGATATTCGCAACGACTTTCCGCAGTGTTTGCGAGACGTCCAGCCCATCTCTCCGGTAAGAATTCATCAGCATTATCGCCCCAAACCTGCTTATCGTGATGCAGAAGATAGATAGAAGCGAATATAAGCGAGCCCGATGGCAGTACAACTGTGTCGTTGGTTCGGGTTTCAACCACAATTGGCCGCGTCACCTGTCGTGACGTGCTCGAGATTGGAGCGTGCAGACGAAGTATCTCAGTCATTACCGCATCCAAATAGGGCATCGTTCGAATGGAGTCGAAGTCGAGATCACCATTGTCGCGTCTGTTTTCTCGGATCTCATGCCTCAGCTTCTCTATGACCTCCGGATGGAGGCTAAGTTCATAGATTGCCCAAAACAGTAGTACCGTCGAAGGCTCATGACCAAGAGAGAATACTTGTAGAGCCTGAGCCAACACATCTTCGGTGATCGGAGCTTCATAGGAGCCACCAGAGTCCTTCGATGTTGAGCGCAGGAAATTGTCGCCACCCAATGGCTCTTCTGGGTTGATGTTCGCGACATTGTCATCCAAAAGGGTTCTCAAGACTTTTTTGATCCCATCTCCGACGCTCTGCTCGACGTGATCCGGCTCCTGGTAAGGCTTTCCAGAGAAAAAGTTTCGAATATAATGACGCCAAAAATGCGACGGACTACCAACCATGACATCGTATCCAGACTTGACGGAAAGGAGTCCGCTAGCGTACTCCGAGATGTTGTCAACGCCCAAAGTGACAGACCAGACAGTGTCTAGGGCGTATCCCTCCACGGCCTGGCAAAGGTCCGATCCAGATTTGTTGACTATCATGTTTTGGACATGTTTCTTCGCAAGTCGCAGCATGTCATCGTAAGATCTGCGGAGGGCAATGGGGTTGGAAAATTCCTTGAGAAATCCTTTCCGCCAACGGTGCCAATCCTCTCCATCCGCAGACACGGCAATGTTCCCCGTAATCCTGTACATAATGCTGAACGGACCCGAACCGTCCGGAGTAACTCGAGTAATGCTATCCGAGTTCTCGACAAGAACTTGGCGTATGATGGCTGGATCGCGAAGGAGGATGATCGGGACTGTTCCAGCCGATGTGCAGGACAGCCCGCTGTCCTGAGCCGCGTCAAACAGCTTGCCCATGGTGCTCGAATAAAGCCCCTCGTTGCACATTTGGGGAAGAACACCCAGTATCGGATAGCCTGGCACTTCTGGTACATTGCGAACAGTCGGTCCTGTCAGACTCGGGGTGTACTTTGTGAGGTAGGTCCAGGCCCGAGTCAAACTGGACAGTACCAGCATGACTCTATTCGCGATAAAGACTAGAAGCAGTCTTAGAGTTGGTCGGAAGTCTTCCGGAGACTTTTCCGACTGCTGGTTGGCGTCCATGACAGTAAAGAGCGACATGATTGATGAGTGTTTGGTGACAGTGACTGATTGTGTTCACGCCAAATCTCGGCGACCTCACCTCGATTAAATGTTAAAATATTAGAGAACACATAAAGATCGTAATGTTTTACTTATGCTAGTCTGATACTCGAAAGAAACTCGTGTATTATAAAGGCTTTCGCTGAAGCTGGTCTAATACTCGGAATATGTTAGCGCGGGGTCACCATGTGACAGCCACGTGACAAACACGGGCAAGCGCAGGACCCCACTTGCGATCGGGACGAAGCACTAGCAGGAGGTGCTAGTTATTACTCGTTACACGCGCTGAGGCGGAGGAGAAGCGGGAGGTTTTATCCCGGGTTCTCCGGTTTCCCCTACCCGAGGAAATCAGGAGGCGTACATACCTTCAAGTCACTAGCATTAATAATAATTATTATTATATTACTAGATATTAGAGAACCTATGAAGAACCTAACGTTTTACTTATGCTTGACCTGACACTCGGCTACGAATCTCGCGTGTTCTATTCCAAATTGTCTCAGTAGAGTACATGACTGAAACTATAGAGGACAGGGAATGCTCGATGACACAAGTTGAGCCATTGGATGGTAGAGAATTCACGTTGGTGTCGTGTCCGATCTGTACGATTGCCGGCCGAATGTATATCATGCCACTGTCGAAATCGTCTGTGGAGTCCGTCTACGACTTGCATGAGGTTGTATCTAATGAAAACTTGTTTACGTAAACGAACCACCACTCGATTGGGTCCGTACCACGACATTTCGCGGCTCATTGGTCTGCGCCCATGCGGCCATCCCATTCACCTGCTCCGACACCGCGCTGACACTACACCAGAAAGTAAATTCTGCATATAGAGATCAGGGG